>JAPYYV010012604.1:0-11961 GCA_030522625.1 Copidosoma aretas | reverse complement strand
TGCAAATAAGTTACGTAAAAATACAATTTAACATCTGTTTAAATATTTCAAAACATCCATAAAAACAATAACAATGAAGTAAAAATAAGTAAAAACAAGCGATACATAGCATCGAAGCTTGTGCAATCCTGAAAGCATCTCCGGGGAGCACCCTTGCCTAGATATTTATTTTGCAATTAAGATGTTCGACGGGCTGGATTAAAGCGCAGTGTCGGTACCGAGCGCGCTCCATGCGTGACTTTTTGTAATAATGGTAACTTACAGACTATTCATGCTACATACATCAAACTAATTTTATGGTATAGCTGAAGTCTTGTTTAAGCTACTTGCAAAGTTTCAAGTGCGTATACGTGCATTAGAACGGACGCAATGGCTTAAAAACTAAAAGTATCGTATTTCGGCTTCTATTGGTCATACAATAAACTTTTTTTTTCAAAATTCATGAAAAAATCAGCATAATCGAATGCACCTTATTGCATATCTCAAAGTGGCAAATTAACAAGGTTACGGAACATCAAAAATCGTTTTTTGTTAATTACAACATATTTTGTTGTTAAAAAATTTTGAAATTTTGTAGAATTGAAGATATTGTTAACATCTACCGATTTCAATCGGTTTGATCAAGATCCGTTTGCTGTGATAGGAGTTACGGCTTTCTAAAGTTTCAACTTAACAATTTTGCAATAGGTCGCCATTTTATTTGTGGATAACCGAACTGGGTGCATTTTGTTAAGAATATCAATACCTATATGTAATGCCTGAATTTCATCGAATGAAAATGATTTTATCACGTGGTTTTAATACTTTTCGTTTTTCGCTTTTTTAAACTTTGGCACGTGTTTTAAATGATAAAAATGATTTTTTAACTTTTGAAAATGCCTTACTTCTACGTAAAATTGTCCGCTGAACAACTTTGGTATTTAACTTTTTTTGCTAAAATGCTTCGTTTTTGAGTTATTGCAAGAAAACTGAAAAAAACGGGTTTTCGAAGTTATTTTGCAACAAAAAACCATGACGCGAATCTAGTTTTTTCCAGACAATTTGACGGCTTACTATCTTCGTCAAGACATTTGATTTAAGCCCAGTTTTATATGATTCCGACCGACAACGGATCAAAACGCTCTGGCTCCCCGACTATATCGGGACTTGACTCGGGACGTCGCACGTACGTAAGCCGCGACCTCTGCTGCCGCTAATCGAGCGCTCTGCTGCCGCTGAACGAGTGTATGCGTGAAGTTGTTATATTAGAGGCATCGGAGCTTGCGACCTTCTATCAGTGCAGGGTGTGTAAGAGTGCTGGTGTATATGCATATTCGAGCGTGGCGACTTGACGACAGAGACAGCGCCAGACCTTTATGTACTCTTCTGTGTAAATGAGAATAAATCAAACGTGTTATTGAGGGTAATTCTGCATTCGCGTGTCTTCTTCGCAGCCGTTTCTTTTTCCCGGAGCTGTCGGATCCCGACGGACAGCCCGCGACAGAATCTCCTCCAGGAGAAGAGTTTGTAGGCAGGACTGAGCAGAGCCAAGCAGTGTCATCGTCGTTGGTGTTGCAGTGTGGATTCTGAAGAGAGTATTTCGTCGTCAGTAGTGGTGCCGTTTTTCAGTCGTTGTGCTGTTTTTCGTATTTTGTGTTTTTCGTCGTTATTGGTTTGGTTTGTGTTTTTAGTGCGAGGTATTGGGGACGGCCCCACGTTGTGGAGCTGGGAATTTGCCTCGTCACAATCTGATAGCTGATTGAATGCTGATCTAACATCATTACGTCTTATACAAGATTTTTTTAGCAGCACTATTCATTCCCTGATGTTGTTGAAAAACTCATAAATATTGCCAACGGTGTATACCGGTGTATACTCCGAGTGCTACCAAGGAGTCTAATTGTCAACCTGCATTATCTGCAGGTTCAAACATAGCTGTATGGAATGGACGAAAATCAAAATCCTGTAGATTGAAGATGGGAACGCAAATATATGTGTTGGGTTCCCATTAGGACGACGCAACCCCCTGGTCCATCCAGAATTTTACACCTAATATTTTACACTCGCAAAAAGGACTGCAGTACTTCATGTGGATACCGTAAACACGGTTTGATTTGTAGTGTAGCGTGCAAAAATTGTGCAGGTGCTAATAGCACGAATGTAAATAAATTTGCAAGTAAAGAATGTGATCCTGAAAGCGATGAAGAACCAATCAAAATTTTTTAAAATAAATCTTCACATTTTTTAACATAAACAATTTAAAACAATAATTTTATATGTCCTTGCTAAATACACATTCGCATTCAGTGACCCTAAAAATTCCCCATTAAGTATTTTGGTTAAGTATCTTATAAATTAGAGGCGAAACTCCAGAAGATGACGTACTTGACGCCCACCCTGGACCAGGCATGTTAATGGACTGGACAAAAGGAATAATAAAGGGACATGGAAAACATAAAGGCTCCACTACAAAGTGCTTTTGACTAATAAAATAAAATATGTCCCAAACACTTAATCCCTGGTTACGCAATGCGCTCAGCTGCGTGTTTTTGTGATGGATCAACAAATTGATTTACTCGATAACTAATAAGTTATTATAAAAATAACAATATAACTGAAATCCCAAGCTTTTTAACCCACCAACCTGGGAGCAGCAAGTTGATGATATAATGGTCAAAGAAACTAATGATTAAATAGCAATATAACCTAAATCCCAAGCTTCTTAACCCAGTAACCCAGGAGATGGCGAGTCAATAATACGATAAGTAAAAAGATTATTTTAAAAAATGACAACATAACCTTAATTCCAGGCTTTCAACCCAGCAAACCAGGGGACAAAGAGTTGATAATATATTAAATAATAAATTGCCATAAAAAAAAAACAACATAACCTAAATCTCAAGCTTTTTAACCCAGTAACTCGGGGACAACGAGGTCATAGTAATATAAGTAAATTAAGCATTCTAAAAATAACAACATAAACTTAGTTCTTAGCTTCTTAACCCTGTAACCCACGGGTGAGCAAGTAATAATATAATAAATAAATTATTGTAAAAATAACATTATAACCTAAATTCCAAGCTTTTTAACCCAGTAACCCAGCAGACTGCGAACACTAGGTTAAGAAGCTTGGGATCCAGGTTATGTTGTTATTTTCATAATAATTTATTCATTTACTATATAATTCACTCGCTGTCACCTGGGTTACTGGGTCAAGATGCTTAGAATGTAAATTATGTTACTATTCAATCATCAATTTATTAGCGTATTATATTATTAATTTGCTGTCTACCGGGTTACTGTGTTAAAAAACGTTGGATTTAGGTTGTGTTGTTATTTTTATAATGATTTATTAGTGCATATATTATCAACTCACTTTCCCCCGGGTTACTGGGTAAAGAATCTTGGGATGTAAGTTATGTTGTTATTTATTCAATAATTTATTAGCATATTATATTATTTACTAGTTGTCCCCTCGGTTACTGGGTTAGGAAGCTTAGGATGTAGGTTATGTTGTTATTTAATCATTAATTTATTAGCATATTATGTTATTAACTTGCTGCCCCTCGGATCACTGGGTTAAAAAGCTTGGGATATAGTTGATGTTGGTATTTATATAATCATTTATTAGTTATTGAGTAAATCAATTCATTTATTTATTGCAAAAACAAGCAGCCGAGCACATTGCGGTACCAGAGATTAAGTGTTAGGGATATATTTCATTTTATTAGTTAAACGCACTTTGTAGTGTAGCCTTTATGTTTTCTATGTCCATTCTATGCTGTTGGACGTCCATTTAGTATGTCCAGTCCTTTAGTCTAGTTCATTAATATGCCTTCCCTGGGCTTCAGGTGCATCGGACGCCGTCACCGACTGCATAATCGTGCTTGGCAATATTCATCAGTGTATCTCATGACTTGACCTGAATGGCTTCGTGTAAAAATGAATTCTTTAATTATTCATAAAAAACAAAGTAGTAGTATTAAATTAATAATAAGAATTTCTAATTTGGGGCCCATCCGTAAAATGTACAGATACTTGGTGGTTAAAAAATAGGTTTCCAAAGCAATAATACATTGTATGGTAACACCACTTGGATAATAATATAGCACTGCAAGTACAAAATGAGATACACTGCTCGATGAAATTTGCTGGAATTAAACGTTTGAGGCATGTATTGTACTTGTTCAAAAATTCTAAGTAGTATTTAAATCAACGCGTTACCAAAAAATGAAAAAAAATTAATTACTTCTACATCGATGCCCCGTGCAAACGTTCGGCAGGATTACATGTTCGCTTAGAAAACTTCGGTGTACCTGACATAGTTCAAGTTACTACATACATTCTTCTAGTTGCAGTGTTTCGAGTTATTTATAAGATGTAGAATTAAGATTGAATAAATACCTTTTTTCCAACTGTAGTTTACTACAACGCGATCTCCAATTATGAGGGACGGTCGTTTTTCAGCAAGACCAGGAACTCTCAACGTTAAAAATTCTCCATTTTTGTGCATCACAGCACTGCTCATGGTAAATCTTCTCATATTAAGAATATTTGCGATTTCTTCCAAATATAGTAAATGTTGAAAACGATGCTCATAGTTTTCATAATTTAAAGTTTCTTTAAGGCTAGGAACTGCTTCTTGTAAAGCAACTTCTGATTTATCACGATTTTTCTTTTCTCGTATGATTAAATCTACAGTAGACCAGAGAATTGATGGTATTTCATATCTACGATTTTTTACCAGGATAAATTTAGGTGTCTTAAGTGGCTTAACGCCTCTAATATATGCGCCATCTCCGTATTTCTTCGGTATCACTGATTGTGATTTTTGCTCATTTATGCAACGATTACCTTTGTTTTCTTCCTCAGCTAAGTCTGAAAGATTTTTGGTGTTGACTTTAATTTCGAATATTCGTCCAACTCTGAAGTGTTTGAACATAAATATCACTATTTCTTGAGATGAACCAACAACTTTAGCCGTGCATTTGAATACAAACGTTATTTCTTCTTCTGGATTCAAAGTGATAGCATCCTCGGATTCTGGTGCTATAAGACTTAATTGTGATCCTACTTTTTTGGCCGAAAAGGGACGTTTCCAAATCTTCTGAATGAAATTACCATTATTCTTCACCTTTACTTCTATTATTTTTTCTTCGTTAACATCCAAAGTTACTTTGATATCCTTTGTTATTTCAACATTTTGTTTATCTTTCAATAATTCTTTATTTTTGTACGGTAACGAAGGTTCTTGTTTTTTTATAGCTGCTAGTTCATATTTACTTGAAACCTATGTATGTGAAAAACGTTATAATATAATTATTATGACCGATTCTGGTACTTATCACGATAAGTTACAAAATACTTACATCTTCTAATGGGCTTACAGAAAGTGCTCTCCATCTCATCCTCGACATCTGATCACTTTCTATACTTTGAACAAGAACTTTATCTCCTTTGCACGGTCGGTAACCATCTACACAAGCCCGTTTGTTGAAAAAAATTAAATTATCTACTATTCCATACTCTTGGACCTCATTATATGCTGTGACTTTTCCCAACTTTGTAATAGATGTTACTGGCTCGATTGATTCAATTGATAGTATTTCAGCCTTCGAATCGGAGATGCTTTCATTAACTTCTAATAAGCAAATCATCTTCAACCAGTCTCCGACAGAAGGTACAAAACTTGAGACGATCTTTTCTAGGTTTATTATAGTACCATTATCTACATAAACATCTCTGCCGTTCCTTCTATTCACTTTGCCAATTTTCACTCCCCTCCGTATTTCCTCTTTGTTAGGGTCCACATTACAGTCATTAGGTTCCGGAATCAGCAAATCGTCATTTATACTCAAAACGGGCTTCTCCTTATCAACTGGAGCGTGCTTGGAGGACTCGATCTTGTCGATGATTTTACGTATCCTAAGCTTTTCACCAATTTGGGTCTTGTAAGCTATGTATCTCACTCTATCACCTCTTTCAAGGACTTCTGGTGTAATGTATTCCGTCTCACACATGTAACGGTTCTCGATTACGACGTGAGTTTTTAGCACGCGGGTCACTGTACCATATCCGATGTAGCATTCGGATTCATTGCATTGAACGAAAGCTCGCTGGTTTTCAATGTCATCGGGAATTGGGTTTGAATAATGGGGCGCCAAGGGTGTTATATTTGCCACGCTGATGATGGGCTCCTTCGCAACCCCAAACAAGTACAAGAGTGAACTTAACATACTGTCATCGGTGTTTGGTTTCTGTAAATAAAAATAATTAATATAGTTATTTATAATTTTAAAAAGGCAGTCAATCGCATGAAAGTAGCTGAATACAGTACATTATAATATGAAGTCGAAAAAAAGGCGACTCTCCCTTCAATGTAACAATAGTTATGTAAATATTGTAATCTACTTTTTTACGAGGGTGAAGGGATTTCACTTTTGCATAGCCTCAAATTGTAAGAGTAAAACAAGTGCTGTACAAGTTATGTACAGCGAATAATTCTGGGTTTGCGATGTGACTGTTAAAATTATTACTTTCCTTAATGTTTTATGTATTTATATTTTTATATGTCGGCATAAATATTTAGCATGTTCCTTCGCCCAAATACTAATAATTTTTTTTTAGATTCTTTTTTAGATAATGTTCTGCTTACATTTCATATTAAATTATAAAAGAAACAAATGCTTAACAATTTTTCATTCAAGGAGCCAGGTCGACGATGGTACAAAAACGTTTAATAAATTTTAGGAAATGAACCATCAAGCTTCTGTGTCATTTATAAATATTAATAAAGTTATCTCATGTAGAGATAAAGATTGACAACAACAATGTTTTATCAGAATAGGATGTTCAAAATGTAGTATAAGTCATGCGAAAGTAATGGTCCAAAAATCAGAACGATCCACCGGATAGTTATTGCACATTGCAATTTGCAATTAAAAATTTGGAAATTTCAGTTTGTCATAAAAAATTTTGGGAGGATCGTAAATTGCCGACCTTGATTTTACATGCTTGGATAGTCATATACTTTAATATCCAACAATAAAAGTTGCGGTTTTTTCATAACTGAGTATTTTCTACTACAAATAATTTTCAGCTTAATAAATCATTAAATAATTTATTAATTCGGCACTACTAAGTAATAGTTTAAATTCCATCGTGTTGCTGAAATTTTTCTGCGAATTCGAAATAAAAGGTGTTGTACGACCAATGGGAGCAAATATAGGTTTTTTATTTTTAAATCACTGTGACTTTGTTTATAAACATTAAGACATGACATTTTGCAATTTGCAACCTAACTATTTGTCGTAGTGCAGCTTTTTTTTTTTAAATTGTAGATAATTATGTTGGCTACAACTTTTATGGTTAACATTTTTCAATATAACTTGTTTCGCGAATATCTAATGAAAACTAAACAAAAAATCGGATTTTCACGATTAATTTGTTAATAACGAGGGGAGCTCCAGGTCTTAAGTGTTACTTTTTACTTATATCATGTATAACGCTATTTTAAAGCAATAAAAAAAAAACCAGGAGCTAGGAATTCAAGCATAAAATTGACCTCGATGCGTATGATTCTACTAGTATATAAATATTGGGGGTCGGGGCGCGAAGTGCGCAGGGCTCATCCCCCTAGTTATAAAGAAAAACACATTTGTCTTTGGTACGTGTCGGTATGCCGATTAACTTCAAGTGCTTTAATTTAGCTTTAAGGGCATTTAATGTATACCTGAAAATTTCTACCTTACCGACTACTCCATCTTGATGATTTTGAATGAATTAATTATTGTATAGCTATCTTCCAAAAATGACGAGACGCCTAGTAGGTTATGAATCAACTAAGCCCAAATTCTGTTCTTCTTACTGTTAACACGCCATTTACACACACTAGAAATCGTTAAGTGCGTATTAACTGTAAAAATCGACCAAAAACCGCACTTGTTGATTTCGAGTGTGTGTATATGGCGTGCTAATAGGATTATCATGGTAGATTATGTAAGAGAACATCATTATTTATTGAGATCTACCGTGGTACTCCTATTATCAAGTTATTAACACACACAAGAAATAAAAAAGTGCATATTAACTGTGAAAATCAAACAAAAACAGCACTTGGTGACTTTCAGTGTGTGTATATGGCATGTTAATAGGATCAACACGGTAGATAAGATAAGAAACCATTAAAACTTATTAGCTTTCACCGTGTTACTGCTATTAACACGCCATTTACACATACCAGAAGTATAAATGTGCGTATTTACTATGAAAATCGACCAAAAACAGCACTTGTTTATTTATAGTTTGTGTATATGGTGTGTTAATAGAATTAACACGGTAAATTAGATAAAAATCCGATATAACTTATTAGGATCCACCGTGTTACTACTGTTAACACGCCATTTACACACACTAGAAATCGTTAAGTGCGTATTAACTGTACAAATCGACTAAAAACCGCACGTACGTGTCGGTATGCCGATTAACTTCAAGTGCTTTAATTTAGCTTTAAGGGCATTTAATGTATACCTGAAAGTTTCTACCTTACCGACTACTCCATTTAGATGATTTTGAATGAATTAATTATTGTATAGCTATCTTCCAAAAATGACGAGACGCCTAGTAGGTTATGAATCAACTAAGCCCAAATTCATTGCAATCCGTAGTAAATTGGAAGAGAAAAGTTATATTTTGCAATCATAAGAGTCCTGAGTTCCAATCATCTGAGATGTAACTTTTCTCAGAAAATAATTGATTGAATCACTTTAAATGTATACAGAGCCTCTAAAATAAAAAGACAAACGCAGGTCTTATCCGGGTTTGTGTAAACATTTAGTTAGAAAAATTAAATTTTTTATTAATCTGCACATTTCTTGTAGCTTTATTTTTCAAACTGAACATTGACTCAAACAATTAGAAGACAAGCATTTGTCTATCTATTCCAGAATCGCTGTACAGATTTAAGGTCATTTAATGCATGACATTTTGAGATTATTTACATCTGAAATGATCAACTCTTCAGTACTCTTTCATACTCACAAGATTTAACTTTTCTTTTTTAATTCGCTACGGAATGCAATTAACTTTAGCTTGGTTGATGTCGCAAAGAACCTGCTAGGTGAGTCTCCTCGTCATTTAACCAAAAATAGCTATAAAATAATTAATTGATGAAAAAGCATCAAAGTGAAGTAGTCGATAAAGTAGAAACTCTAGATGATGTACTGAACTCCCTTAATAACAGTTGGAATGATGCCATAACAATTCCAAAAAATCTTACATAATTTAGTGCTACTGTACAAAAGTTACAAATGTCTGAAGAAAAGTGACAAAAACAATCAAATTCGATTTCAAGGATTTTTCCCAAAAATTCGCTATTTTTCTTAAAATCACCATAACTTTTGACTGGTGACACTAAATTAAAAAATTTTTTATTAATCCATAGTGCCTCATTTTTTATTGCCAGTTAGGACTATCTAATGCAGTTTTCAACTTCACTACTAGCGTTACTAGTAATATCGATATATCTCTAGAGGAAAGGCTTTTTGGACTTAACACCGGGATACCTGTCTCATGTTTTAGCCCAACAATGCTTGAAAAAAACTTGGGTAAATATCTGTTGCCTAAAAGTGAGAAAAAAAAGGACTTCAACTTTTAAGGACTCGGAACTGACAGTATCGGAATTGACATTTTTGGTTTAAATTGTTTTTAGAACTCGTTAACAAAATATGCATGCTTTTCCGTTTAATAAATCCCTATCATGTTAAACACTTTAAGAAGATATCGATGCATAGGAGGAACAAGGCACTATCTTAATTTTTCTCTGAAGATGGACTATCTGGTTTTTGATCTCAGAAACGTACTATCTTGGCACTGCGGGCAAAAGGCACTATCTCGGCAAAGTGGATAAGGTACTATCTTGGCGAAGCAGAAAAAGGTATAATCCGTTTTTGAGTTAAAAGGTACTATTTTGGTGCCACAGGAAAAAATGGTTGTATCTCGGATCAGCAAATAAATAATTGTTTTTGCATACTGAAAGTTTTGCACTGTTTTTTTTTTAAATTGTTTGCAATTGGAAAAAATGATCGGTTACTTTTGCAAATAAGTTACGTAAAAATACAATTTAACATCTGTTTAAATATTTCAAAACATCCATAAAAACAATAACAATGAAGTAAAAATAAGTAAAAACAAGTGATACATAGCATCGAAGCTTGTGCAATCCTGGACAAATGAGCACTTCAGGACACCAAAGTAACCGATTATTTTTGCGAGTTATACTTGAACAATTTTGTAAAAAAAAGAAAACAGCATAAAACACTTGCCGCAGCACAGCGTGGCACAATTTTTTCTTACTAAATTGCTTCTGAAAATTTTTCTCTTCAATATTTTGATATCCGTTTTGTGCCCATGTTTTTAAAAAGTAAATGCACAATGTAGTATTAATAAATTTCAGACTTCAAACAAATTCGTAACATATTTGTTTCAATTACAATTTTGATAATTAGGTTATGATTATTTTTGGGTACACGATTCGCCTTCTTAACTTTTGAAAAAAACTATAAGAAACTAGAAGACTTTTTTAGAAAGTCTAAGGAATATCTGTGAATTTTTCGTTCTGATTCATTAAGTATTCTCTGAGTTCTGTCGAGTTGAACGTAACTTTGTGATAAGTGCCCAAAGATTCTTGTAATTGGTGCGGTGACTCGCTAAAACCTCTTTAAATACAATGCAAAACTAAAAAAAAAATTCTATTTGTCAAGAATCGATCATACTCTTAATTTTTTGAATTTGAGGTCTAGTAATCTCGAGTATCGAATTAAGTAGACTGAATAAAATCTTTGTGTTTATTTAGTACTATTCCTCATATACATCGCTTAATTTCCAAAAAAATCATGAATATCAAAATTAGTATAACCTGAAAATTAATCAAATTTGGTACTAGTAACCTTCAAATTTGGATTCAACAGACACTAAAATATAGATTTGTGGGATGCCTAGAGTGAAATATGAATTGGTTGTTTCCAAAAAAAAATTGTTGATCTTTATTTGATTAGGCAGAATATCAAAAAGTATCAAACACGTTTTTTTTTTGCTTACAAACAGGAATTGACAAAGATACGAGCGTATGAAGGTTTCGCGTGACGTCATAAAGGTAGTCAAATTTATAACCTTGGTGACGTCATTTTATTCCCTTTTGTGAATTTCGACTCGCTCTATCTACGTTAGTTTTTGTTCATATGAAAAAAAAACACGTGACAAATATTTTTTGATAATCTACTTGACAGACCAAATCGAATTTGTTGATGGAAGGATCCAGTCGAAGCAGTGATGCGAACACCCAAGACTTTGCCGCATGCGCAGAGCGACTTTACTCTTTTTCTCTCTCTGACCGGCTGGAGTGGGAGAGCACCCCTACTTTCACTTCAACCTAAGCCCCTCCCAGTTCTTACAACTGAAATGCGACATCTGATACAGTGCTACTGTGACTGTCGATAGCCGAGTGGGCTAATCGTTTTGCTGATACTCGGCATCGAGTCTTCGAATCGTCTTAATGTTTTTTCTGCTTATATATTCTTTCTTTTTTTTTTTTTTTATTTTTTTTTTTCTTTTTTTTTTTTTTTTTTTTTTTTTTTTTTTTCGTTCCTGTTTTTATTATATCAGAAATTTAATGAGAATGTTTGTCCCCAACTGTGTCCGCTAAAGTACTTTGTATACAAACTGGTATATGTATGTATAGATACACCTTTTTTTTTTTCTTTTTTTTTTTTATATTATAGTGCTGTACGTCCGGCTCCTTCTAAGGGCACTACTCAGGGCACTTAGCACTTGGGAGAGGGAAGGGAAGAGGGATTGGAGGGGGTAGGGGGTGACTAACACTTAAAGCTAGACCTAAACCTACAACCATTCCGCATTCGCCCGAGGAGAGAAGCCCCCCGTGGGCCAGGGAAACCCAGGAAAACCCGTAGGAGAAAATTCTGGGGA
>JAPYYV010012603.1:0-13353 GCA_030522625.1 Copidosoma aretas | reverse complement strand
GTGGGACTTGGTTTGGTTCAAGTCTTGTGTCGTTTGCCTAGAGGTTCGCTTCCGCTGATTTTCTTCGGGGATCGATTAACTGTTTCTCTTACGTTACGGCCAACGTGAGCGGGAGGTGTGCAGGAGTTAGTCCTGGTGTTTATACGTAGACACCCTGGCAGGACTCGGGCAATACATCGATTAGTTGTAAGTACCTCCTACCCTTTCCCCTCCTTCTTCCTTTCCCAATGGCTTAAAAACACTATGCTTGTGTTAAAAAAGCCATGGCTGAGCCTTAGGGCGATGATGAACAATAAAAAAAAAAAAAAAAAATACCTACAAACTCACCATCTTTGATTTGCAAAAAAAGGTCGTAATTATAATTAAATATTCATTTGTTCATAGCATTTATTTGGATTTTTATGGAAAAATGAATATTCAACATAAATACGACCTTTTTTTTTTGGAAATCAAAGACGGCGAGTTTGTAGGTATTTAGTTGAAGAAGTAAACTAGGTCAGTAAATTCGAATGAAAATTGAAAATTTGTTAGAACTAGTGTGATCTCTACATTTGCACGATATATTGACGAATAAATTGGATGAATCTTGAAAAAAAATTGTTTTTATGTTCATCTATATATTGGTCATGGACTACCTCAACTGACGTGAACAAAAAAATAAGATGAAACGACACGATGAATAAAACATGCTCATAACAGGCTCTCAAAGATCTCTATGACCACCTTGGCACACATATCCTCCGTACACGCGCATATAATAATCCAATCTTCTTCAGCTCCGCTGCGGCCGTATATACCTTTATAAAATTACAACGCGCTAAAAACCGGCACACATCTCACGAGCAAACGGCTCGGCATGTATGTACTCAACACCGCAGCCGTCCATCCGGCCTCGCGGTGCCTCCTCGGCTCGCTGCACGCGGCGTTGGTTGTAGCACCGGGCAGGCCGTAAGTAAGTATAATGCGCCACGGGTAAAAAGCGCCGAGTCATGGGATTCGGCGGTGCAGAGGAGCAGGAGCGAACGGAGGCAACCGGCGGCGGCCCCGATCGATAGTGCGAGAGGGAGAAAGCGGTACCTGCATGTATAATATGCGTGCCGGCGGGAGGGAAAGGAGGCGCGCATTGTACTTATTGCCTTTTCGCGCGGCCAACGGCACACGGCCTACATGTATAATACGTGCAATATAATGATGCACACCGCGCGGAGGAGCCGAAGGTATTATGGGGTACGTGTACGGGGGCGCTCGAGGATAATGCCGACTTATTAGTTGGACTGCCATTTGCGCGCGATTCAGCTGATGAGCGGCTATTCTCGGTGGTCGGCGGGAGGATTCGAGTGTGGATGAATAATAAGTGTAATACTTGGGCAGCGTCCGAATAGTCATTTGCATGAAATTGTACGGTCGCGGTGGTGTTTGCAAGTGCAGGGGGAGAGTCGATGACGCTGCAAGATCGGGATTGGCCCTGAATGGAGATTTTTTCAAATTTTTTTTTCTTCTTCTTCAAGCTGTTGTATTTGAAAATCGTCTCATGAACGACGCTGGTATTCGGATCAGCGTTTCCAAGGCGATCGAGCATCGAGGCGCCGCAAGTGCGGCTCCATGCGATTAAAATGGCCTCATGCATGGATATTGGAATCGGTAAGCTGTACTACTTATGAGGAACGGTGAAACTTTTTTTCAGATGTACTCTCTAAATGTCTTCGAGTGAATTTTCACTCGTACTAAATGTCTTCGAGTGAATTTTCACTCGTATCGAGTGAGAATCCGGTCACTCGTACTCGAGTTAAAAATTAACTCGATGCGAGTGAAATTCCACTCGAAGACATTTAGAGAGTAAGAAAAATATCGTCCCACCAGAGGAGCGAGCGCAAAGCTTTTATCGATAATTTCGAAATAAGTACGGTAGATCAGACTGTCGTTTTTTCTGCGAATAGGCCTTCCGGCGTAGTTTGACCGATACAAGAGTGCAGGTCACAGAAAAAGGCTCATTAGAAGAAACAAATATCTCTTAACGGATCCTTCGATCGATCGATTGTTTTCCCGCAAACAGCATCCATCTCCCGGCGCGTCCTTCGAAAACAGCATCGCGCGCAACAAAAATACGGCTCGTCATCGCGCTTCCGCGAACGAGAAAAAAAAAAAAAAGAAGCGAAAAAAAAAAAAAAAAAAAAAAAAAAAAAAAAAAAAAAAAAAAAAAAAAAAAAAAAAAAAAAAAAAAAAAAAAAACAACAAGTCCACCATTTTATACACTGCGTGCATGTACGGTGTGAAACTAGAAACGTACACCACACACACAAAGAGACGAGCAGCGAGCGAGCTTGCGGGACACGATGATGCATCGCGCGTCCTCGTCGCTCCACGAGCGCGTACATTCGTACCTGTACAATAAGTATAAGCCGATGTTATTATACGCACACGCGAGTATGGTGTTCGGCGTCATCTCTCGCGCCCGCGTGTTTGAAAAGTCGAGGTCTCCGGCAGGCAGTGGCGTGTATATATATACAGTTATATGGGTGGACGATATTGTGCACCATGGAAAATAGCAGCCCGCAGATGTAGAAGCGCGGGGATAAGGTGGATGTGTGTATATAATACGGACGGAGGAGAGAAACGCGGCTTGATTAACGATGCGAGCAGTCGACCCGACGAGGTGGGTGGCGCGCATGCCTTTGTGACATGTCCCACAGCCGAGCGCGCCCGGGGAACTCGACTGACTCGGCGCTCTGCTCTTGGCTAACCAGCCACCCGGTCCCCGGCCCCCCCCCCCGCGCGCCCCGGTTGCTCGTCGCCACGCGCGAGGGCCCCTCTGCGGGCCGCCGACCCCTGCTTCTTTTTTTTTTTTTTTTTTTTTTTTTTTCTTTCGATCGAGAAGTACAAATCGACGGCCGCGTGTTCGCGGCTGCTGCTGGATGCAACTGATCGGTGTACGAGGATTTTCGTGGGAATTCAATGGGATCGCTGGAATGTGTATTTTCGTCGGAGCGGGAGCACTTCAAACGATGTCTCGGGCGATCGGTGCGGGGTATTATAGATCTCGGCCAGCAGAGGCGGTACGGTACTTAGTGCTTTTTTGGGAAAACGATTCGTTGAGTTGCGTTGGGTATAGCGATCGTGATTGATCGTTCATCGTTTACCCAGTTGAAGAATAATCTGGTCGTATTTCAGTAGGGCTGATCTCGTTCATTTAAATATCGATGATTTTCAAACACGACTTGGGTTTATTACTACAGAATAACAGAAATCTTTAATCTCCCCTTTATGTAGTGTTTCAGTCTATTAACGAATGATTAAACCCACCCGATTGTTTTCATCTTCTCGATTTGAGCAGAACCGTTGAGTTTTTTTCATAATATCAGTCTTATGGACAGACTAAAATTTTTCATGAAACGAGACAAATGTTCAATCAAGTTAAGTAAGACCGAGACTTTTTGAAAACTGATTCGTGAAACGGAAAAAGTTGAACAACCGTAGAAAAAGGCCTGTGTTGAGACTAAATTAAACACTGTGTTGGCTTCCCTTGCCGTTCGGAAAAGTGTATTTGCAATTCAGTGGGTTTCAAATGGGGAATCAAGAAAAAAGCCGACGGTTATGGAAACCATTAATCTTGCAAGTACTTAACCAGTAATGAAATGGCGTATTTTGAGACAATTTTTAGCTACAATCTGGTTAAAATTTGAAGCGTTTATCCTGTAGAACAGAACTAGCAATAAAAGAGTCGAATATTATCAATGAAACTGAATAGCTCTAAGTTTATTAATATTCTGCACCAACATCTTCAAAATTACTTTTTCATCAATGCTCAATCGAAACGCATTATCTCGACCCATCTATTAAACTCACATTTTCATCATCATCATCATCATCATTACCCGACGACAAAAAACACCCCTCGAACGAAAAAAAAAGAAACCCAAAACCCAATCCTCGTCGACGACGCGGCGCGCGCGAACGATCCGCTCCTCGTTCTTCACGCCGACCGCGAGCGCCCGTGGAAAATGAAACTGTCCAATCTCTCCCCGAAACTGGAGTGCCGCGTCTCCCGAGGACTGAATCACCGCACCAGCACCGTCCTCGAGCGCGCGCAAATTAATCCCCCGGGAACTCCCGTCTCGATCCCCCCCTATCTGCTCCGAAAAAAATCCGAAAACAGCAAGCTGGCGCAGCTCGGAGTCCATTTTGGGAAACGAGATCGGTCCCCGCGTCCGATGGGTTCCAGGCGGAGGCGGGCGGCGGGGGGGGGGGCCGTGTACAACGATGGGGTCGCTGACGAGGGTACAGACTCGCAGGAGAGCCGAGCGCGCGGCGCGCCAGAGAGAGAGAGACCAGTATTGCACGCTGCAGCACGTGTGGGTATCGGCAGCAGGCGTGGCTGCGGGGAGCGGAGGAGCGGCTCGCGCGATTGGTGCTGGCTTCTTTATTCTTCTTCTTCTCCTCCGGCTTTTCTCCTCGCCCGGCTCTCATGGACGCTCACTGTATACGGGGCGCGACTATTGGCTTTGCGCGCGGCGATCGTCGCTGCTGCGCAACCGACGCAGCCGGGAGGAAATTGGACCAGGCCGGGGAGGGTGTTTGGGCTGAAAGTTACGGTTTCGGATGGCCGATGGACTCGAGTGTCCTAGAGGGAGAGGCGGGGGGGCGGGCGTGATTGGGGAAAGTTTTTCCATCGGGGCTTCCATCGGGGAATTTCTTCGTTGAAGGGAGGAGAAGAAAAATTTCGGTCTCATTTTTCATCGCGGCGATCGAGGTGCGGGGTAAAAGGGGCACTCGTTTTTTTTACTTTTTTACTCGTCAGTGCGCTCCGATCGCCGCTGATCACTGATTTTACAACGGTTCCGTACGCCCAAGTACACGGTATTAGTTTCAAATTAGTCACCAATTTTTACGACCTGTATATGTATAACAGCAGTAACAGGCTGCCCGATGATCAATTAAATGAAAAGTCGTGGGAAACCGATCAATCATCCCCCTGCTGCAACCATACCGGACCGGCACTACTCAAAACACTGCGATTATCATTTTACGAGTTTTCATATTTCAGCAGGTGGACTCGTATACATATATACATGTTATACAACGTACACCTATACCTGCGAGGATTTATGAGACTACACACGACTATATTATGTTTACACAAGTATACAACATACCTATACACTCGCGACAGAGGGGAAGAGGAAGGAAAAAAGCGAAACGTCATCGTCGCAGTGCTAATGAATTCCCGATGAATCCCCGCTCATTCCGACCCTGTACTAATGGTTGTACCGTGTTTATTATGTAGGTGGCAGCAGGGCACAGTATAATGGAGCGATCAGCGCTCCAAACGAGCTTCCGCGACACCGAACGACGCGGGGGCGAGGAAAGACAATCAAAAAAAGGCTGCAGCATTGTAAGATTCACGAAATCCTTCACCGGGCGGGACAGTTCGCAGTCGCGCCGAGGGGAGAGAGCATTTAAACCCGCGCACGAATAGACGAGGGTAGTGACTGGCACCTTCGCGAGGAATACTCTCCCCGAGCTGCACCATATCCGCGGGTCGGGGTGGGGGGGGGGGGGGGGTGATTGATTCACTCTGGATGATTAAAGCGCCCCGTAGGTGTATAGGGTCGGAACGGTGACCCCCCAGTTCGATAGACTCATCAAACTTTCACCGAAGGAAAGTTTCGAGGCTTCCCGAGTTCCATCCAATTTTCATGGAAAGCGAGCTCTCCCCCTTTCGCGGGCACTTTTTGTTTCCTCCCCGCGGAGCCGAGCGCGCTTCGCGATCGACGGATAACGAGGCATCGCACTTTTCCCGCCCGCGCGGTGGCACTTCGCGGAGGCCCGGCCCCGAGGTGTCGTATACACCGCGCACGCCCGCCGAGCCGGAGCTTCCGGCGAACCATGGTAATTTACAGCTTGCGGGAACTGCTTCCGAGACATACCGCACACGGGCATCCGTGTACTCGCCCACTGATGCGTCTCCTTACCCGGCAACCTGTGCGCGACCGTTGGGTGTGTATATATGCCAACTGTGTATAGGTACCGAGAAAGGGTTGCTGATTTATGGCGGGCGAATCCGAGTGATGTCCCCCGACCGGCCTGTTCCCCGAAGCGCCGCCCGGGCGACCGAGAAGAGGCCAGCGGGCGGTTCGGGGGAAATTCGCAAAAGGGTTTTTCGCGCGAGCTCCCCCGGAAAGTGGGCCAGCGAGGGATCCGTCAAACTGACTGCGAGGTCCCCCTCTCTCTTGTCTTTCTCTGCGTTTGCTCTTTGTTATGCTAACTAAATACCCGGGCTTTTTTGTTTCTCCTGTATCGGTTGCGCCCGGAGTTGGGAGAATCGGGTCTCTGGCTCGGCGAATTTCGTATTCCGAGTGGCAGGCCGTCGTTGACTGAAGGTAGATAGACTTGGGTCGTAGTTTACGGAACGATTCAATGGCTTTCCTTGCGGGGCGGCGATCGTATTCTTCAAAGGGATGACGGTAATGATGCGCCGGCGTTGTTGTGTAATGGAGTCTTTGTGCTGGCTCATGCGTGAAATCATTGCAAAGGGGATCACATGGGAGTTTGAAAAATTGCTCAGTCAGATACGATTTGCTTTTCCTTGGAATTTTCGATGAGGTCAGTGGGCAAAGTAGGGGGGAAACGTTTTGGGAAACAGTGTTTTTACAAAGCAAAATGGTTTATTTTTTAGCAAACAGGTAGAAATAAAAAACCACGATGAAGAAGTTTGAAAAAAATAAAATTTGAAACAATCAGTTCCAGAAACAAATATCTATTATAATATCAAATTTTGTGTGAGCACTGTAATTCATTTGATCAACTGAATCATTTTGGAATTTCAACGCAAATATGTAACTGATAGTCCCACCTTTGCCTCAGAGATAAATTCAGAGCCCTAATGTATGAATATTCTATACTTTTTTAAATAATATAATAAGTTGACAATTACTGTTGTGTATCTTATGAAAGTTAAAAAATCATTACAACCAAAGTCGATAGCTGAATTGGCATCAGTAAAATTATGCAATAAAGTATCCACAGATTGGTTACACTTTAACAATTTTTCGTCCTCGTCGACAAATAAAAACTTCAACACAATTGGCTCTCATTGATACGAAAAGTAATGTAAAATTCATTTTTCAAACTTTGCTATTTTTCTAACGCTAAAATAAAGATACAACACACGATAAAATGAATACCAACACATCAAATGAGTTAAAAATTTGTTCGTTTGTTACACCTCCGCTGACCTCGACACTGACAGGGTTTTAAATTTGCAATGCCTCCTTTCACTATCGTTCACTGTTCGCTATCATACATTGGAGGTAAATGTAGGTCGGGATAGCAGCATTCACTTTCAGGCTCTGCTCACAAACGACTGCGTCACGTTCGAGAGTTATACATTAGCTCGATAGAGCACAATGGATTGCACGGCCATACATTCAACTGCCTCTCCTCGCTCGGATGTAGTGTATAAAAATTTGATATCCTTGGAACTTGTGTGTCTGAGAAATCTTCTTTTTTTTTCTCTCATCATCACCTCAACAGAAGCATTTATCCGTTTATCGCAGTCTGCTGGTTCCATAAGTAAATTCTTGAGAATATATACAGAATGACAAGTACACCAGAGAAAAATGGCGCGAACACCGATGTTAAAGTGAGTATTTTATTGCTGAGCGCTGTGACATTGTTGTGTATATAGAAATGAATATTTATATTTTAGGTCGAATAAAGAAACCCGATTGCATGTGTTACAATTTATACTCGACATGTACATACTTTTTGATTCATGAACAAATTTTTTTATACATCCCCAAGTATTAAAAAATTGGTCTATTAACCATGTCACTTGATAGCACACAGTCGATAGACAGAAAATCCATACATAATTCGATATTAATGAGCAGGAATAAAACGGGTTCGATACTAAGACTTTTTGAAGTCAGACCTGCTAAGTATCCAATGGATTAAAATTAAAGAGGCTTATCGATTAGACGTAAATAGAAAATTAATTAAGTAATTTCTTAGCAGGATATCTATTTTTAGAATCATTTTTTTTTTTTTTTTCAAAAAATTTTCTTATTCCCATCACTTCAAAATTCGATTAAAAGTTGAAATTTTAGTTTCGCATGACATATACTCTGTGTACATATTCGTTTCTCTAATTCACTCGAAGACATTTAGGGAGTTCTTCACTTGATATAATCCTAGTGTTGCATGAATTATTCCACCCAAAATCCAACCCTCATAGAACTTTACTGCATTTGCTGGCTGGCGCTTCACGATAATACCCTCAATTGACGAGTTTATGGACTCAGAACCTGGTCTGCTCCCTCGACCTCTCTATCTGATTCACTCTCTCCTTCACCCACTGATACAGGCTGCAGAAAGAAGCCGAATACTGCATCTTTTATTGAAATCACAAAAAAATATCTTGACTGGTGCAAAGTGTATACATGATACAAAATGGTCACCTCACAGTTACATTTTTTTGCACGTATAGACTTATCTTTCCTCGCATCGTTCGGCGTGTTATTTTAGGTCACGAGTACTCTTGACTGTTGACGGTTAATTCTGAGTTCTTACCGAGCTTATCACTTCAAAGCGTTTAGCTTTAAAACGCTCAAGTACCTATACAATTTCAAGCGCTTGGATTTCCACTTTATATCAGTTACTCAATTTTATCGATCCACTTTACTGATTTCAGTCCTTATTTTGTCCGTACAGTCCGGTTGTTTATTTTCAAGGGAGGACCAAATGTATAGTGGCAATTTATACCCTCGGCGAGTACTCCCCATCAGCAAACGGTCATTGTCACATCAGTCGGGGCTCATCGACAGCCACAACGTCTCTCTCCCGCTCCGTTCACCGAGTCCCAAAGCGTCGCGCGTGCACCTCCGCCCGAACAACCCCGAGCCCCGACCCTCGGTCCGTCCTCCTCCGTAAATCATCACCGAACCGACAACGAGCCCCGTCCCCAATTGGCCGGGCGGCTCGCTCAAACGGCACCGGGTGCAGCGTGAAAGGACGCCTCTCGGTACACGCGCGCGCGAGCGCGGATCCCTTTGACACGGTCCCGGGGGACTCGTTTCTCGAGGATTTCGCCGGGAGGACACGGTCCTCTGCGGAGAACCACACAGGAACTGTCGGTATACGTAGGTATCAACGGTGGTCGCCGTTCCGTGTAAGGGCTTGTATATTTTTCCAAAACTTTTCCCTTTCTTCCTCCTCCGAGAGCTGACACGCTCCCTCCGCCCTCTCGCGCGCTCGCTCTCGGTCAATTTTTAAGTATGATGGATCTGCCGGGCTTTCGGGCCGAGGCCGTTGGTTGCAGGGTGATGATGAGCGCGGTGGTCGTTGGCGATTATTAGTCCCACAGTGGCGGGTATTAATCGACGCGTTGACAAATGCGCTGATGAATTTTTGAGGCGTCGATAAACAGAGAGCGAGACAGAGTTGGTGTTTTTGCCCTGCTGATCACGTAAGAGGTACAGCTGTAACAGCATGGGTATTCCAAATGACAGTGTGTTTTTTGGTGCGACCAGTCTGGACGAATTGTGCTGTTGGAAGATTCCACGCTACTGCTCATCATTGATTGCGTTATTACTGCGCGGTACAACTGTGGAATCACTATAATATAATGATGTTCAGTGCCTGTGGGATAAAAGTAGATACTTTTTCGTGAGTACTTTTGCATGCCCCTTCATCCTCGTAGTGGAACGAAAAATCGTATTCATCACACGGGACCAAGTACGGGAGTCTTGGTTTCATAAATTTACTCGGCAGACTATGTGCCGTGCACACAAGGTTTGTGCACATTCTTATTGTGCACGAATAATTGTTCACGAAACATTATTCACGAACTAGTAAATAATGACCGCAAAAAATATTGAGTACTTATACTTTTTTGTGCATGATTCTGAAATTGTCGTGCACGCGCAATATACTCTTATCAGATTTGGATGTGCACAAAAATTCCAGAATCATGCTCAAGTATTGTGCACAAAAAAATAAGTACTAAATATTTTTTCTAACGATTTGGCTTATTTTAAGATGAAAAGGTCTCTTATAATTTTCTTCATGCATTGCTTTTTAAAAAAGTTATAAATTCTTAGTTAGTACTTATTTTACTTTAATGGCGAATTTTTTTATCGTGATTTATCGAACGCTCTCTAAACATGACAGAATGAAACACCGAAAAATTTTAGTTTACTAAAAACGTGAAGAAACTGCAACAAGCCTTTACTAACTCTTTCTAGCACAATGAAAATTACTGGTTTTTCCCAAGGTTCCTATTGATAAAGAGCTCTGCACAAAATTTCAAGTCATTTGAAAGTGCTCAAAATTGAGTAGTAACGTTACTGATGATGATAACGATACGGAAAAAAATAAATTTTTTTAAATTTGAATTTTTGGTTGTAACGCTGAACAGTGCGCTCGTGTAGAATCATCTCACCGTTAAATATTTTATCGTGAAAGTTTTTGTTAGTGCCTTACCATTCCGACACGCTGACACCCCCCCCTCCCCCCACTTCACACAGGTCATTCCAAAAAATCCAGTTTAAATAGAGTGTAAGCCAGTGTCTATTCTCTTAATGTGAACATTTCGACTGTATTGTCATAGCTAGTAAGGAATAAGTATAAGTACAATCCGTGGGTGAGAAAGAAGTTTTCCGTATTTCCTGTTTTTTGAAAATTGAGAAAATGAAATATCACGTTAATGTGCTGCTACTTATACTAAACGTGTATTCTACTTTTTTTGTGAATCCTGGTAAGTTTATAACTGGATTGTTTTTTGAAGAGTTTTAATGGGCAAAGTTTACTATTCTGATCATGAATAATTATTCAAAGTAATATTTTACAAAAATCATGACTGAGGTCATTTAGTTTTAGGAATAAACAATGGCACTCTAGCGCGAGAAGGTGAATTCACTGAATTGAATGATCAAGTCTCCATCCAAATATATGGTGAACATATTTGTGGTGGTAGTATCATTGGCAATAAGCACGTGTTGACCGCTGCTCGCTGCGTTTTTAGCCGTGCCCATCCGCATATGACAATTGTCGCCGGAATAGAGGGGAATTTACATTCAAAAAAGGGTATTGAAATCGGAATTGTATCATATCATGCGAAGTTGGATCCATGGAATCCAGATATCAAGTCTCTCATGGCTATCGTAGTGGTAAACATTTGAAATTTTATCCTTTTCATGTAATAAACTAGTTCTTGTTGAAGACCCTGATCTTTCAGTTAAAGAAAAGCTTGGATCTCGAATCAAATCCACAATTAAGTAAAGTAAATTTACCGAAAAATAACGATACCTACAAGGGTCTTACTGGAACAATACCTATTTATGGAATGTATAACGTTGACTACGAGCTGCGCCAAGAACTAGATACTAAATACATTACAACGAATGATTTAAGTTATGCAAATGTACACATCTTGGACGATTCCAGATGCACCAGCAATGATCGGGAATCATGGGTGATGTCAAAACATTTTATTTGCGGACGATTTGTGCCAGGCGGAAAAACATGCGGAGTAAGTATGCGGAATAATAAATTGTAAACCATTGAGTAAAAGAATACCAAGCGATGAATCTTTATAATTTACAGGGTGATGTTGGCAGTGGATTAGTTGTTGGAAATACTATTGTGGGAGTGCTCAATATCCCATCTCCGAAGTGCAACGAACCGAATTCCCACTCAATCTTCTTGAAAGTATCTCCTCACTCGGATTCAATTCAGAATTTTATGTCAGGTGATGCAGTTTTCAGCAGAAACATTTTTTTTCATCTTGATTAGAATATTTAGCATGATCTTCCATGAAAATTGATATTTTGTTTATTTCAATTTTTTATTTCTTATTAACAATAATTTAACTATTACATTGTACACCTTGAATTATGCGAATAAAACCACGTATTTAGCTCAGTGAAGACGAGTTCATGTGTCTATTTGTTTTCGAAATCCCTGTCTTATATATTTGATGTATCAGCGACATGTAATTGAGTAGCTATAATTATGAAACGAAATAATTGGTCATCAGTATTTGTTGCTTACGATGAACGGAACATCGTGTGAGCGAAGTTTTAGTGGCGTCGCGTGGTAAAAATGTCATGTAACACGGAAAGAGTTATCTTGTGAAAAAAATTCGACGTCTCACTGAATGTGAGGACACGAATTGTGAGAATCGTCAATGTTGAAAAAAATTTTTATTGTCATCTTTCAAAATCACCTGCGCAATTGGCCTCGAACGCAATTTTGAAACAGCACCGCATACTTACACGAGCAACTTGGGAACGATTGGCCATGACTAGAAGAGTACAGTATACTATGAGTTAGTCTTCTTGCACTTGCAGAGAAGCGACTTTGAAGCTTGGCCATCTGGTGAATTGAGTCGGAAGCATATGCATAATAGTACTGTCCTCTTCTAATCATGAAAACAAGAGTTCTTGAGAATAAAAATGTATCAATTGTGCTCCATAATAAAATACGCCTCAAAATCAGCCCAGTTTTTCTTCTTCTATTTCAAAAGTAAAATCGACCCTTTTTCACATGACGTAGAGCGACGTCGCGTCTTTCCTCCCAGCCGACGTAACACCATCAAACCACCATGAAGAAGCTCACAAATCGAGCAACGAAAAAAGAAGATCCCGATAACAATACGAACCCAATCAGCCGTGACGCCACACGCGTACAACGTCTCTCCATCGCTTCTCCGCATACCTATCCTCATGACCTCGGCAACGCACTTGACGAGAGACGAATGGACAAACAGATCTTCAAAACCGCCATCATACCCGCCGAGCAGGCGATTATCCGCGATTATCCGGCTAATGAAGCCGACGCACCGGCTTCTCCGCGTCATGCCGCCTGCAGCCGCTCTCGCCGGAGAGGCTCTCTGCTCACGGTGTAAGTATATGTACCCGTGCGCGTGCAGACGGAGGGACGACGATTAGCATCGCTCCGACGACGGAGGAAGGGAGTCGGGAAGGAGGTAACGAGGTTAAGGTCGTCGGCATCCTTCCGTCCGCGGCCCGACCTCGGGCAATAACGACGCGGCCATTAGCCGACTGCCTCCCTCGTCTCTCTCTCTCTCGCTCTATTCATCTTCTCGCACTCTGCGCCCCATCAGCGGTCCACGAGGGCTGCAGTTGTCCGCCAACTGCTGTGCATACACCCTCCGGCGCGCACCCATTGACCCACATTCAGTTTCGCGGGACGGCTAATAGCTGCTCCCCCGCGCCAACTGCTTCCGAAAGCGTATAAGTCTCGGGCAGCCAGCCGAGGGAGGATCGGGTGCGAGTCGTGAGTGCAAAGGGATGTCCGAGAAGGCCGGGGCGGGAAAGGAGTGCAGCGGGGTGG
>JAPYYV010012602.1:0-10756 GCA_030522625.1 Copidosoma aretas | reverse complement strand
TCAAAAATATTGCTAAATAAACGTGCCTGACAAGCATGTTACCCGCACCTACACAAATTAAAAATTTCGATTATGCAGTTTGAATTTAAAAAGTATTCTAATCCTTACGAATATTTTTCATGTCTAGCATGAATAGTTTAAGTTTAGTCAACATGCCTGTCGCACGTGATCCTCGTGCTTTGTTAATCTTGAATAATTTCACCAGTAGTGTCTTCAAAAAATTTTACATTTTCTTTAATTTTTGGATCTTAAACAATCAAAAATATTGCTAAATGATCGCGCCTGACACGCATCTTCCCCGCGCCTATACAAATTTAAAATTTCTAATAAGCAGTCTGAATTTAAAAAGTATTCCAATCCTTACGAATATGTTTCATGCCTAGCATGAATAAATTAAGTAAAATCAACATGCCTGACGCGCGTAATCCTCGCGCTTTATTAATCTTGTATTATTTCACAAGAAGTCTCTTAAAAAAATATTATTATTTTTATTATTTGTGGATCCTGAACGATCAAAAATATTGCTAAATAAATCAAAAATATTGCTAAATAAACGTGCCTGACAAGCATGTTACCCGCACCTACACAAATTAAAAATTTCGATTATGCAGTTTGAATTTAAAAAGTATTCTTATCCTTACAAATGTTTTGCATATCAAGCGTGATTAAATTGAGCAAAACCACCATGCCTGACGCACGTGATATTCGCGCTTTGTTAATCTTGTATCATTATACAAGTAGTCTTTTAAAAAATGTTGTTATATCTTTAATTCGTGAATCCTAAATAATCAAAAATATTTCCATATAAACGCGCCTGATACGCATCTTACCTGCGCCTATAAAAATTAAAAATTTCTAATATGCAGTTTGTATTTAAAAGTATTTTAATCCTTACAAATATGTTCCATGTCGAGCATGAATTAATTTAGTAAAATCAACATGCCTGACGCACGTGATCCTCGCGCTTTGTTAATCTTGTATCATTTCACAAGTAGTCTCTTTAAAAAATGTTATTATATCTTTAATTTGTTGATCCTAAACAATCAAAAATATTGCTAAATAAACGCGCCTGGCACGAATCTTACCCGCGCCTATAGAAATTCAAAATTTTTAATATGCAGTTGGAATCTAAAAAGTATTTTAATCCTTACCAATATTTTGCATGTCAAGCGTGATTAAATTGAGCAAATCCAACATGCCTGACGCGCGTGATATTCGTGCTTTGTTAATTTTGTATCATTTTACAAGTAGTCTCTATAAGAAATGTTATTATTTCTTCAATTTGTGGATCCTAAAAAATTAAAAATATTGCTAAATAAACGCGCCTGACACGCATCTTCCCTGCGCCTATACAAATTAAAAATTATTAATATGCAGTCTGAATTTAAAAAGTATTCTAATCCTTACAAATATTTTTCATGTCTAGCATGAATAGTTTAAGTAAAGTCAACATGCCTGTCGCACGTGATCCTCGTGCTTTGTTAATCTTGAATCATTTTACAAGTAGTCTCTTCAAAAAATGTTATTATTTCTTTAATTTGTTGATCCTAAACAATCAAAAATATTGCTAAATAAACGCGCCTGGCACAAATCTTACCCGCGTCTATAGAAATTAAAAATTTTTAAGATGCAGTTTGAATTTGAAAAGTATTCTAATCCTTACGAATATTTTTCATGTCTAGCATGAATAGTTTAAGTAAAGTCAACATGCCTGCCGCACGTGATCCTCGTGGTTTGTTAATCTTGAATCATTTTACCAGTAGTGTCATCAAAAAATTTTACATTTTCTTTAATTTTCGGATCTTAAACAATCAAAAATATTGCTAAATGATCGCGCCTGACACGCATCTTCCCCGCGCCTATACAAATTTGAAATTTCTAATATGCAGTCTGAATTTAAAAAGTATTATAATCCTTACGAATATTTCTCATGTCTTGCATGAATAAATTAAGTAAAATCAACATGCCTGACGCGCGTAATCCTCGCGCTTTTTTAATCTTGTATCATTTTACAAGTAGTCACTTTGAAATATGTTATTATTTCTTTAATTTGTGGATCCTAAACAATCAAAATTATTTCTAAATAAACCTCCGACAAACTCGACAGTCTGTCTTTAACTTTAAATTCTTGTCCAAACAAATCAAATAAACAGGTATCCGCTCATACCTTTCAAGAAAAAGATTAGTCTTGCTCGAACAACTACATTTGTGTACTGTGCGAAGACATTCACCCGCTGAATAATTGTTTCAAGGGTTTACAGTTGTCTTCACAATAAAGGCTACGCATGTGTAGAACAAATAGACCTTGTTCGAATTATCTTCACTCATCGCATTGCATAGCCAAGTGTCCGTTAAATCATCGTTGTCACACTTGCAATATTGCCCATCATACCCTACTTCATTTTAATAAACCAGCAAACGATAAGGACAAGGCCACTAAGTCGAACGTTTAGTCTTGAGAACAACAGGACTCGTCTCTGGCTGGCTTTTCCTTTGTTAGTGCCACCCAATTGTCATTGTTGCCCAAACAGTTGGACGTTAAAGTCACCTTTCTTTGCACTGCTAGAATCTTGTTGTCTGATACCAACGGTAAGACGGTCTCAGTTCGGGCATTATTTGATCCCACAGCTGAGGTATCGTTTGTATTTACTCGCGATAAACAGTAGCTTAGCGCTACAGTCAGGCACTAACTTCGCAAAGTGATAGGCTTGAGTGCCAAGGAAACTGCTAATGCACATGGTTCAGCCAATTTGATACTCTTATCTCCACGAGATACAAAATTTTGCACCGAGTTTTCTGCTCTTGTCCTCAATGAGCTTACTCGATCACCACCAAGCAGACAAGTTCAGGTGCAGGACTGGCCTTACCTACGCAATCTAGACCTTGCTGACCCTTGTTACTATCAGCCTGACAAGGTTGACTGCGTGTTGGGAGTTCATATTTTTAATCTTATTAGCAAGCACGGTGTCAACAAAGGACCCACTGGTACACCTCTGGCGCAGTCGTCAGTCTTCGGATGGTTGATTTCTGGCAGACTTTTTCCTCAACCTGACATTGTCGACTCCTAGGTTCAAATCTTTCACGTTTACGCTGAAAAGTGGTTATCGGATACGATCCAACGTTTTTGGGAGATAGAAGAGGTCCTAAGCCAGGACTTTCTTACTCCAGATTAAGAGCTCCGCTAGGAGTTTTTTAAAAGTACTCACACACGAGACTGTAATGGTCGATTCCAGGTTCGCTTGCCATTATTGTTAACATCAACGTTTTCAAACTCTCGTGAAGTTGCAAAAGCCTGCCTTTTACGTTTAGAGCGTCGATTGAAGCTGAACGATGTTTATCGTCCAGCGTATTCTGACTTCATGCTCGAGTATTTAAATTTTAATCACATGGAACTTGTTCATTCGAATTCACTGTCTCGTGATAGTTATTATCTACATCATCGCTCTGTATTTCGTTTAGATAAAATTCGAGTCGTCATGAACGCCTCTCAAAAGGATGTTACTAGACGGTCCTTAAATTATTACATGCTACCTGGTCCCAAGTTGCAGTCAGACATATCTTAAGTCATTATTAACTGGAGATTTTTCAGACTCGTATTCACCGCTGATGTAATAAAAATGTTTCATTAAATCTCTGTTTATCCTGATGATCGAGATAGGCAGATAATCTTGTGGCGTCCAGACGACACTCAGCCAATCCAGGAGTACAGAGTTACCACTGTCACTTACGGAACCATTTTTGATCTAATTCTTTTGAACAAAGGAACTGAATTCATATACTCTTATATTTGTTAATTTTTTTACTTGTGTGTAAAGATACTTTAGATTAAATGATCTTCTTTGCTAGCTAATTGTAATGCTGATTTAAAAGCGAAAATCAGCCTGGATTAAGCTTTCTACCGAAAGTAGGCTTTTTTATTTTGTCATAGTTTTTTAACTTCGTCAAGACCGGTGGTATATTTACTTGCACGTGAATAACTGCATGACGGCAGCTGAAGGTGAGGGGAGAGAGAGACAGAAATTGACTCGCGCTTCCTTTAGCAGATGTGCGGCTCTGGCTTAAGTCTCGGTACAGCTGTACTTCTGCACAGCTTTAGTCAAAAGCCATCGTGCATTGGACAAGAGTAATCAAGAAGTCTAGTTTTTTAACTTGTCGTCGTCGATTCTATTGTCTGTGTCGTTGCGTCGCTTAACCTGGTCGTCATCTATTTTTGAGAGGCCGTTTCATAGCTCTCGTTGTTGCTGCTACACGTCGAAGTCCCGTCTCGTTGAACCCTGACGAAGCTGTCGTTGTAGCTTTCTGGGTATTTGTCTCTCTCGAACCCTCGTACTCGCATCTGGTAAGTCGCCGTAACTATTTGCGAGTGGCTGCTCGTCAGTACCTCAATTGCTGACACAGCTCGCTATCTCTTTCTTTGTGTTGAATACTGCTGCCACTCTTGAGAAAAAGCTTCAAAAACAACAATAAGTATACTAAGCAATGAGAGTCATTTACACTCATATCATTGTAACGCGACCATCATGTACATTTTATATTATTAATTTGAATACTCGACTATCTTGTTTTAATTACAATTCTCGTAGTATGTCGTTTATTACTTGCAAATCCCGACCTGCTCAAGATTATAAGTCAGCAATAATCTCGTGACCATAATAATTACTGCTGCTTGAGATCACCTCTCGACGCAGTGCATTATTTTTCCATAGCTTTCACTGCCCTATGTCGGTCGCTGCATTAACAAAATTAGAAGCAACAATTTTCTAAAAAATTTTATTATAATTTCAATCGCAAGAATGTATGTTGAACGCGAAATTGTATCAACTAACTAGCCTGTGAATAATCAGTAACTTTTGAGAATGAAAACAAATTGCCAAGCCGGAAATTTTCAGGAGTATTCGAAGAGTTATATCATTGGGTTGATTTTAGTACGAATACGTTAACTGCTTCTTAAATCTCTCTGACGTTCTTAAGCTTGAAGTTAAAAGAAGAAAAAAAGGTAAGCCAGCTTGGCCGCTCACAATCAGCTCCAAAATAACTCCTTAAACTGCTCGTTGAATTCGATGTGGGCCAGTCTTGTAGACATTTCGTTTGCTTTAATGCCTTGTTTATGTTTGAAATGATAGTCTGATTAGTGCTTACGGCGAGCACCTGATTATTCCCTTCGGCGGCGCACCAAAAAAAAAGTTAAGATAAGTCACAGCACACGACTTTACCTTCGTTGCAGTACGCCACGCACCTCTTACTTGTTTCCTCTCCCCCTTCAGCACACGAGAGGGAAAGAGAGACGATCTCGTTCCAAATATACAGTTTTTTCAAGGTTTGCGACTCGCAAATCTCCATTGTCTTGTAAACATGCTTCTCTCGGCTCAAGAAAGGCAGTCCGCTACGCAGCAAAAAACTCTCCTTTTTTGTCTTTCTCACGGAACACGAGAAAATTGTCCAATATTTAGCATTGTTTCTTACACACAAACGCAGGTACTTCACCAGGGCTTGTCGCTGCACATGAAACGCCCACATCTTTTTTCTCCTCTCTCACAGCGCACGAGAGACAGAGAGAGAGAGAGAGAGAGATAATAAAACCTGGTTATTTACTAACACGACACACTTGAGGTAGTGACAGAGCATTTTTAAATCCTTGATACGTGCACGAGCAGAAAGTAACAATGGCCGCCACGAAGCTCTCCTCCTCTGCGCAGTGCCGGTCTCTCGTCTCTTGCGTACGCGCACGCATGGGTGTCGACAATGGCCGCCGTAGAGTCCTCTTCCACGCAGCGTATTTCCCTCCTTCGACCCGCTATCTGGCTCGAGAGACTTTGATTGTGTTTGAGCCTTTCTACCCAACTAATGTGGACTGTACGTTATAATTAGCCGGATAACAAGATGGCAGGAGAATAAATTTGTGGTGAAGTCCTCGCAGTTTTTTTTTTCCTTCTTTTAATTAAAACTCAAATACTTTAATTTTATTGCTTTTCTTTAGTACAAAACTTCACACTTAACTACAAATATACCTTTTGTTCAACAATAGAAAGTTTTACGTTTATTTAGATAGAGTTACTTTTTTTTCACTGAATTTTCTATTTCTCTTATTCACTGAACTTTTAGTCTTATTTATGGAAACAAATCACACTAAAACTGATGTCTTTAAATTTTGTACTAATGATAGCGAGAGAGCCAAGCATAACTTTAATAATAATTATAATTGCATTTGCGGAAAATTCCAACTCGCACGTATTTCTGTGTTGCGGCGCGCAGGCCTCGTTTGCCGAGCGCATGCGAGACGTCTTGTCTCGATGGTGGACAACCGGCTACTAAATATAGCACGGGCGCGCTCCTTACATGCTTTCATTTTTTATTCGTGAACGGCAATAGCACTGACTCCTGTGTTTCACTCTCTTACCTCTTCTCACCAAGCTAATATGTAAACATACGGTAACTTTTTTCAATTTCATAAGCATAAATTTTTGGACACTAGATTGAAGTTTGAAAAATCATTGTCTTAATAAAATATTGAATTGTATGAATCAATGAGGATGTATCGTAGACACGCTTTGGCTGACAGAGGTGCTGGGAGTCTCAACCAAGATGGTGCCTTTGCCCATACAAAGTGTACATTGTACATATCAAGTTGCGTAGCAGCGCCACGATGGTAGTAGGAGAACTACGACGACAGTGAGGAGTCGCGGTACTCTTATACGCCAGTCGGTTTATTTAAATTTTTAATATTGCCTCATTTATTCATGTATCTAGATGAATATTTAATTTCAAGTTGACGAGCTAGTTTAAGCCAAAAATTTCAAAAGGAAAAAAGTCCAGCCCAAAAAAGTTGCATTTTTATTAAATACGAACAATCCGTAGATGAAAAGTACCAGATTCACTCAAGTTTTTGTTATGGGACGCATGAGAGACAGATATTTCACCCCTCTCTTTCTCTTCTCGTGGCATCAGTTTCATTGGAGCGAGTGAGAGGGCAAGTGAGTGAAGCGGCATTTGCAGCTGATAAAGATGGCTTGAGTTGTTAGAAGTTAAGGTAGTTATCGGAATTTACTACCTATTTCAAAAACATGAAGTGAAACATTGATATACTCTCAGGGTGCTAGCTCTATCTGTCTCTATTTCTTTTACCGCAGTCATAACTTTTCAACTGTTACTAAGTAACTTTAACTTATTAGATGTCCAGCACACAACTACCAGCCTACTGATGTGCTTATCTATTTAAACTTTTTTTACTAAATAAATGGAAGAACTTTGTGCTTGCATACAAAGTACTATAAATCCTTGTTGCAACTAAGAAACGAATTTTTTACGGCACTGTACACCTTCTATACAATATTAACGTACTCAAACTTATCAATAAATTGGTCTCTGACAAAGAAACCAAAAAACCGTCTTTCAAGTATTAAAAAAGACATTTCGTAAAAAACCAAGTTATAGTTTGTAGGTTCAATGAGCATCGGTGAAAGTAAGATGTTATCGTTTGTGCTTCTAGACTATAAGACAGCTACTTTTATAATTTTCATAGCACTGCGTGTCTTAAGAAACTTTAACACTCTTATACAGAACTAAAATTGTAATTATCATTTCAGTCATCTGTTTATATTCATTAATAATACAGTATTGTAGTACGGAAAAGGGGTTCTTTATGAGTTGGAAAAAATAAATGATGGTAGGCGTAGTTTAATGGTTATACTGTGAAATCCGTTAATTGTTTCATGAAATGTGCATTATTACACACAGAACTTCTTAAAAACTTAGAATATACGCGCATGTAATAATACGAATTTGATAAAACAATTTTTCTTCCAACAGATAAAAAACTCCTTTTCCGTACTACAATATGTTATTATCAATAAATAAAAACATACAAATCAAAGAATAATTACTATTTTAGTGCTATGTAAGAGTGTTGGTTCAAGCCTCTTCAAAGCCCGCACATAAGTAATCCTTTTCCAAGACTTAAGTATCACTTTTTTACACTGTGCATAAAAAGTTCACTTTTTTGTACCAAGTTGCAAAGCTGAAAATAACGGTGATAAACCACAAAATAGACTTAAAAATAGATGTATAATGAATTAGAATGATGTAAAAAGAAGTATATTTATCAAGCAATTAATCAAGCAACCCACAAATGCAACAAAACGCGGACAAAAATCGTTCAAATTTTGAGGTTACGCTCGACGGTAGTGTTGTGGTGAAACATAGACTTTTTTTAATTGGCTCAGAACATGTTCAGGTCTTCTCTTTGTCTCGTCTCACAGTGCAGCTGAAGGCCGCGCTTCACGACCATGATTCGAAATCTTCATACATCGACCTAAGTCTTCGTACTCGGGGGTTTTTGGGGTTGCTAATCACGAATTCGTCATCAGAATTACGAAATTCAAAATGGTTAATCCTAAATAGTGTCATGCAAAGAATTCTGAAAAATGTTTGTGTACCTTTCCTTCGTTACCATTGGATAATTTCATTTATACTAAATAAATGCACTAAAAAAAACATTTTTTAAATTTTCACACAAACTTTTATTAAAATTCAAAATTATAGGTTATACACGAACCTAGAGTTTCTAATTGTATTATAACTTGTACAGGTATTTAAAAAACGTAAACTCTAATATTATAAGATTGGAAAGTATTTTCTGTAAAAGAAGAGTAACATGAAAAACATTTCATTATCATCAAGGTAATTAGCATCTACATCCGTCTCTGACTCAGAGTTTTGGTTAATAGACGCGCTTACAATTCTTCTGTTTTCCTGCATTCACTTCGCTCAGTAGATTAAGAGAGACTGAGTTCTCGATTACCTGCATTAGAGTTTGTTTTATCATTTTGATTGTTTTCCGACTCTTTATTATTTTTGTTCTTCTTTTGGTTATTTTTTTTTAAGTCTAATAAATTTTTGTAATCAATCATGATTTTGTTACCACAATTTTTCTTCTATTATTTTATTTAAATCCTATCTTTATCTTATTATATGTACTAGATCTGATATTTGCTTTTTTTCTTCATTTGATGAATAATAATTTGAATTTTCACTTTCGGAAAAGAGTCCTTTCACCTTAGCATAAATTTCTTCTATATCATTCTTCGGAATGTTTTTTATTTGATTAAATAATTTTTAGTTTTGTTAAATAACCTTCTGTCATGTTACTGGAACGTCAAAAAAATACGTGTTTTTTATCATCATTAATTATTTTGATGAATTGAACAAAAATTAATATCTGGAATAAATTCGACAAAAATTCTTATTTTTGCATTTAGTTGGGATTGTCCTACTCTGTATTTTACTGTAAAATTCTATTCAGCAATTATAATTTTTCAAAACAAATTTGCGTATTTTTTCATAAATAGTAACAAAAATCTTATTGAATGAATAGTTTGATGTAACTCGTGTCCATTCAAGTAAGAAGAAGAAATAAGAACGCTTATACTTATAATAACGTGTACTTTTTTAGCAGTTTTCGGTGCGAGACAGTCATACAATTTGATACTCTCATTTTTTAGCAAGTCTAATATGTTTTCCACTTCAGACGAAATTTTTGGGTCTTTTTTGGATGTACTGGTCTTTTTGAAAACATCTAATCTAAAAAAATTCAAAAGTGTCAACTACATTAAAAGAATACGATCACAGCATTTATAGGCTTCTAGCCATCATTTTCCTGATGCTTTTAAACTTTAACGTCCGGTAAGCCCGAAAATTGCAAGCATTCTCAAAGCTCTCTGAGACGCTTCGGACTACTTAATAAGTATGTGGAAACACCTCTTAACAGGTTGTCAACTGATTTTGGAATGGATGAGCAAAAATTTTTTGCAATGAGTGCAGAAAAATGGCTAACACAGTTAAGTAAAATTAACTTCAGTAAAAAATCGCAGAGATATTTTTGAAATCCTTGGTGATTTCTAATCACAACACTTGCGGTGTCACATGAGAAGCTAACAGTATTGCATCCCCATAGAACGGTAAAAAAAATATTTCCTAGAAATACGTTAAAAAATGTTTTATATAATGTCTAAAATGCAAAAATACCATTTTTAGAAAATGTCCGTCTGTGTCTGTGTATGTGTGTGTGTTTAATATGTCATATCTCAGGAACCCAACAATAGACTTCAATGATTCAGGGCTTAAAATTTTCGTTTTCTCATTCTTATAGCGGCCCGAAAAAAAAATTTAATTTTTTTACCTTACTGAGGTTTTCATAACGATTTTTATGGATAAAAACATTTTTTTTTTTTACTTTTTTAAGGGTGAAAGAAATTAAATTTAAATTTCTTAATAGTAAGATCTGATAGATCTTATAAATAGCTTTATTTTCCATTTCAAATCATGTTTATAACATATTTTTTTTAGTTTTTATTCAAGAAATACTGAGATTTTTGTGAAAAATCACTCATATATTAGAAGCCTTTCGAGAGATTTTGATGATTTAAGGCTTGAAGTATATGTTTTTATATCCTTGTAATCATTCCAAAAAAAAACATGTTTTATACAATATTAAGGTTGTTATAACGATTTTTTATATCCAATAAGCGGTTTCTTGCTCCTTTTAGAGTGAAAAACTTAAATATGCTGTAATAGTTGTACTTCTATAGTTGTAGAACACCTTTTTTTCAGACTTTTAGAAATTTTTTTTTACCTTATGTCGTTTTTTCGTACTAAAAAAAATCTTTTTTCCTACCTAGGGCAGAAAGTGCGGCAGAGCCTTTCTGCCCTCGGGAGCCACTTTGTGCCCTCCTAATCACTTTCGGCCCACGGGCAGAAAAAT
>JAPYYV010012601.1:0-10224 GCA_030522625.1 Copidosoma aretas | reverse complement strand
CTAATTTTGTTTCCAATCATGGTGTAGGGTCTAATTATTAATATTGAATAAAGTATATATCATCATTTAATCATATGTGTCCAATTTTCTTTCTTATTTCTTCCTCGTAGAGGAAGCTTTGTTATGGACGGATAATTACATGTCGAGAAAACATGGTATACAACCCTTTATGATGTTTAGAATCAACATACACTATTTGTGGGAAATATCCGTCTGTGTTTGTGTGTGTGTGCGCGTGTGTGTGTGTGTCTCAGGATTCCCTCGACCGATTTTGATCGAACAGGGTTTTTTTTTTTTGTTTTTAGATTCCTATTACCAGTGAGATAAAAATTTGGTTTTTTGCTGTATATTTTTTTTCTATTTTTATTTTATCGATTTTTTAAAATCAATTTGTTAGAAAAGTTTATTATAATGCTATTTATTGTTATTTCAGGATATTAGGCGACTAAATTTAGAAAGATTATTGAATTTTATACAAATGAACGTATTACAATAAAATATAAAAAATTGAGTAGCTTGGTGGGCGTGGTGTGAATAGGGAATGTATAAATGGGATATAATCAGTCGTATCTCAGGATTTGTTTAGACTGTTTCAAATAATCCCGGGTTTATATTGTTTGTTGTTAAACATAGATTACTTCTAAACAAAAATTTGTATTCATTTGATTTGTTTTTTTTATGTTTATTTTCATGATTTTCGATACTTTAATTTTTCGACAAAATAGATTGTAAGGTATTGATTGTTGATTTAGGATATCTTACGATAGTAATTCTGAAAAATCATTGAATTATATACGAAAAAACGTACTAAGATAGAATTAAAAAAATTTAGTGGGTGTGCGTGTGTGGAAATAGGAAATGTATATGATCAGTCGTATCTTATGATATCTTTGACCGATTTTAATAATCCCGGGCAATTTTGTATATTTTGTTATTTTTTAATACTCATCACCACAGGAAAAAAAATCGGTTCTTATGTGCCTGTATGTGCACTTGTGTATGTACGGATGTATTTATGTATGTATGTATATATGCGTTACTGGTCACATCTCAGAAGTCTCAATATCCCAGAACGCCTCAAAAATACATATAATGAATGTATCAACTTGATCCGCCTTATCTATCACTGCAATTTTATCAGAAAAATGAGATTAACTATCTTTATTACAATAATAATATAATAAATTACACATTGCAGTTCTTTGAAATTTTTAACCCCCTTCGCCCTTTTCCTATGGGAGCTGTTTATTTGTGCATGCTTTGATATCCTCAACTTAATTCCATAATGAACCATTGTTCTCTTATGTTTAGAAAATTTTTATAACACATGGTTTAAAATTATTGTGTATGTTTTCTTCAATATGAAATATACCATTTTCATTGTAACATTATTGGTAATAAAAAATTATATATGTATGTTTTTTTTTCAAAAATGCTTTTTATTTATTTTTAATTTTTCATAATTGCTAAAGTATTATATTGTTAACTGATAAAAATATTGACCATACAATCTTTCACTACATTTTGGTTGGATTCTCTATAATATTTACATCTCTTTTTTTTTTTTATGTTTTTGGATACCTATCACCGTTGACAAATAAAATTTTAATTTCAACGATTCTTTTTTTGCTTCCCCATAGAGGAAGCTTTGCATCGGTAAGAAAAAAAATTGTCAAAATACGTTAGCAATGTCTTCACAGTGTCTAGAATGAGAATAATAGTTTTCGTCACAAATAGGCATCTTTCCCCGGCGGTCCCTGGGCCCAAGGGCGCTTGCGAATCATGGAGAATCGATTTTTTTTTTTTAATATGGATTTTTTGCCAGTGAATGTTGTTTCAGAATATTTTGTCGTAGAAGATCTTGAACATGATATTTCTCAAATAATAACGCTTTTGGATTTAGTTTAAAAAAAACCATTGGTGAGGGTGTGTGTAAAAAAGAAGAACATGTAAATGCGAAAGCTTTGTGCCAATAAATAGGCAGCGATTTTTTTTACGTTTTGTCGTTTTTTTTTTATTAAAGAAAATCTACAATTTTTTGTTCCTTTAACAATCATATCTAAGTAACTCTCCAAATGTTTTTGATGATCAAGGGCTCAAATGTTTCTTTTTATATCCTCATGTGGGTTTACAAAAAGATTTAACGTTTGATATCCTATTAAGGTTGTTATAACGATTTTTGGTGTTAAAAAACGGTTTTAGCTGTTTCTGGAGTGAATAAATTTTAATTCCATTTCGTAAATAGTTATACTCTTTTTTTTTTCTGTATATTATAGTGTCGTACGTCCTCTCTTTTGTGGCACTCGACACTTGGGAGAGGGATAGGAAAGGGATGGGAGGAGGTAGGGGGAATTCAGTGTATTGCCTGAATCCTGACCGGGTGTCTATAGATATATATGTATAAACACCAGGAACTAACTCCTGCACATCTCCCGCTCACGTTGTTCGCAGCGTATAAGAAAGTTAGTTAATCGAACCCCCGAAAAACAAACAGTGGAAGCAAACCTCTAGATAAACGGCAAAGTTCGAACCAAGTCCCACCCATGCCAGTACACTGCTTGATTTAGAAAGATCGACGAAACTGCAACTCTACCGCTGCGCCAACGTGCCGGTTCTCGTTATATTCTATAGATAATCAAATAGCTTCATATAATTCAATAATATTTCAGCTGCAAGATAGTTATAGTACGTATATCGATTTCAGTGATAATTTCTAATTATTTGTTCAATTGTTTTTAATTCAAAAAAATTGTAACAACATTTTTTGTACTATTCGGATAAAAATTATAATCTTATTTTGAAAATAAATCCACATCATAGAGCATGCAAATAGCTTCTTTTCACATTCCAAATCATTCAATTTTATATAATTTTTTTTCAATTAACTAATTGCAGAAAAAACATTGTTTTATAATATTTTGTGGTAGAAAATCTTTAAGATCATAAAGTTTCCTAAGCAATAACGTTTTTGATCGAAAAAAAATAGATAATTGATAAGGGTCTTTGTGGGTGTATCAGAGATTATAAACATAATTATTTGTATCTTAGGATCCCTACGACCGATTTTTAACCAACAAGGCTTTTTTTTTATTTTTCGATACCTGTCAACCTTCAAAAATGAAATTCTATTTGTTGCATTCGTTTATTTTTATTTTTTTTTCAACGATTTCGGAACATTGATTTTCTGAAAAACGAATTATTTCGCAACTAAATATTATTTTATAATATTTTGTGGTAGAAAATCGTGATGACATGAAACTTCCTGAAAATAACATTTTATGAAGGAGAAAAAAATATTAATAAGCGTATGTGTTGAAAATAAGTAGAATAAGGAAGCTTTGTGCCAATAGATTGGCAGCGGTTTTTTTTTTTAATGGCATTCGTTGTTTTCTTCTTTTTAAATACGTCTCACTTGTTAAGAACAAAAAAAATTAACAAAAAGCTTCCTCAACAACATTTTTCTGCAATTATTTATTAAAAAAAAATTAAGATAAGTATTAGAATGATTTAAAATGTAAAAATGAAGCTGTTTTCATGCTCTATAAAGTGAAATTATTTTAAAAATAGGATTATAATTTTCACCCCAATAGTACAAAAAACATTGTTAAAATTTTTTAATCAATAAAAATCAAACAAATAATTAGAACGTATCACTGAAATCGATGCAAGTAATACAACTATCTTATAGCTAAAATATTATTGAATGATATTAAGCTATTTAATTATCTACAAGATATAACTATTTATATAATCGGATAATATTTCACTCTAAACAAAGCGAAAACCGTTTTTTGTTCGTAAAAAATCGTTGTAAGTATCTTGATAGAGTATAAAACGTCAAATCTTTTTGAAAAAATAGAACGTAAAAAAAAAAATTTCAATCAAAAATGAAGTTGTTTTAATGCTCTATGAAATAAAATTTTTAAGGAAATCGAATTTAAATTGATTTACCTTAGAAGTAGCAAATAACCGCTTTTTGGACATAGGAAATCGTTGTAACAACCTTAATGAGGTATGAAGCTTGAATTTGTTTTCGAAACGGATATGCGAGTATAAAGAAAAACATTTAGAGCCTTGGATCATCGAAATTACTCAAAGGTTTTCTAATATATAATTGATTTTTCAAAAAATTGTAATTTTTCTTTATTAAAAATAAACGACATAATTTCGAAAGCTAATTTAAAATGGAAAACAGAGCTGTTTTAATGCTCTAAGAGATACATTTATACAGAAAATCAAATTCAAATTGTTTTACATTGAAAATAGCAAAATTCCGATTTTCGGACACTTGTTGTAACTTTTAAAAAAAAATTTCACATTTCTCTGCATGTAAACGCCAACTTTTTACAAACATTTTATTTTAAAAAAGCAATTATTTTTTGAAGCTGCTTTCCGTAGCAATTAAAAACTAAAATATTACAATAATAATTTTTATTACTATTCTAATTATTGAAGAAAAAAATGTACGTACCTTTACTTTTATGGAAAATCAAATGATATCCAAATAAATACTTTGGGAGTAAGTGAGAACGTGAACTATATATCGGCAATATTCCGAGTAAAGAAATAAAGTTACAGTAAACGAATTAGTTTAATCATGAAAAAACATGACTGTAATTTCGAAAGTCATGGATTATGTCAGTTCAAACTTTATCGGAATAAAATATTTAGTGTCAAAAATATTTAAAAAATTTTTATTTGGAATCATTTGTCATTTTCAAATGCATTAATAAGAGAACCTTATTCGGTAGAAAGAATTCAACATTAGAAAATATTTCTCTTCAAATATTAACGTAACAAACAAATTCTTAATTTACACTTGAAACATTACGATGAAATTTTTTTTCCAAAATTTACTGAATATTGAGATGTGACTTATTACGCATTTTTTGAACATACACACACATTACATGCTTAGACGCACTGCGACAAAGCACTCCAAATATTTCATTTTGTCAGACAAAAATATTTCACTCGTATTTAAAAAAAAAAGGTCTATTTTTAAGTAATACGAAGTTTCCTTAACTAGAAAGTAGAAAACAAAAAATTTCAGCACGAATTAATTTTGCGTACTTTTTCATAACTAATGAAAAATATAAAGTAAATGGTTATTTGGATGACAATTACTATCATTGTCAATATCGATTTCAATGAGAAGTCTTCTGTAAACTAGATACAATAATATTATTGAATACACTGATAACAGAATCTTATAACTTTGACGTTTCAAAAAAAAAATTTTACTTTTTTACCTCATATCGATTTCTACTTATTACTATACATATCTGTAAACTATTTTCTCCATACATTAAATATAATCACTTAAAACTAAGTAAAATTAATTACATTTGTAATTCACAGAACACTCTTATATTGATGATAAAATATGCAAGATTTAATAAGTGCGAGAAAGTTGCGTGTCGCAATAAAACCGCCAGCAATTATTTTCCTTACTCTTAGTCTTATTTTTAATAACATACCTAATTATTAGCTGTACAATTTTAATAGAAAAATAATTTTACATCTCAATTAAATGACAGAGTAAAGTATACAGAACCTCTTAAAGATGTACCAAAAAAAATGTAAATAACAAACCATATTTATCGCAGTGAAACAAAATAAATATAATAAAATAATTCTATAGTAGCTGCCGTCGATCTTAAAAGGAACAAAGACAAAGGATAAACTTACATAAAATAGGAAGTCAAATCGTAAATTTATAGTAACAGGTATAGTATCAGGTATATCGAACGAATCATCCAGTGTGACGGTGCAACGTTATATTCTAAGATTCGTCAGGATTCAAACGAAACGTCAACGTTTTGCTAAGCTCCGTTGTTAATTGTTTGACGTCGACTTTCCCATTTTCAATATTTCCGTTAACGCTTTTCTCCTCTTCGGACGTCGTTTCACCATCATTATCCACGTAATCAGCCTTCGGCTCATTCTTAACTATTGACTCGTTAACTTTGGTTTCGTTCGTCTGCAATTTAATATAATGATTAATATAATGATTATTTCGAAGTTTTTCTGTGTACAGGTAAAATGTAGATCTGATAAAATATTTACCCACGGTCAAGAAAGTTATAATGATTTCATTTGGTAAGATACAATATTACAAAATGTATATATATACATATATATGTCTGATTATTAGTGATTCCACGTTAATTTTTCATCCTCGGGCGCATGGCCTCGTTCCTATAGGCGAAAAATAGCACTTTATGTCCTTGGTAGGAAAGAAAGCTCGCACACAAGCGAACGATCATCGTATCCTAACTGGGTATAAAATGCTTGTTTTCGCCAATTTTTCCCCATCAGGTGCGAACATTGCTTTTCTCACCGAGGGCACAGCAAACTCACAAAGGTCACGAAAAACGTCCGAGTTGAGAAAACTATTATTGTTTCATGTGTGCACGTCAGACTATATATGTGCGATTCCATATTTTTTTCTTAATAAAAGTGATCAATTTTTGGTAAAAAAAAGAGTTTAGAGGCACACCTATGAGACCCGACTTTTTTCTCCTACATACATCCAGGAATGTCAGAAAATTCGTGAACATGTAAAAAATTGAGTGTGACAAAATTTTTTTCAGCTTTTTCTGAAAAATTACGAGAAAATTTGAAAAAACGACAACACCGCAAATAACCACACACTCTTTTGCGCAAACTTTTTTTCTCTTATAGTTAAAGCAATTGTATGAAAATTATTTAAAGTGATTAGAATAAGCTTTGATTTGACGTTTGGAAAAGTTATAAAAGTCAATCCCTTCAAAAGTTACGGCCAATTGAAGTTAAGGCTTCAGACGAACAATTTACATCTTAATCGATTTTTTTGTAAAATTATTTTAATCAACTGTAACTTTTGACTCGTTCAATATTTTTCAACGAACCAAGGCTTAATTTTGAAGTGCCTGTATAAGCTTTAATGTTGATCTCGGGAAAGTCGAAAATAGCCTTCTGATATAAAGTAAGGGAAGCTTCAATTGTATTTTGTAAAAAAAATCTTACTATTTTTAATGTTTCCTCACAATAAATTGACTGATACTTTTAATTTCATTAATGATTTTATCGTAAAAAACTCCTAAATTAAAGGAATTATATAAGGCTTTGAATATTGTCACTAATCTCTCTCAAAAATAAATCCGCAACTGCTAAAATCAGCTTGAATTAGAAAAAAGCGCGGTAATTTTGAAATCTTCATTCCATTGATTATTACTCAATTACTCAATTTTTATGTTGAAATGTAAACCAAATCGCTTTGAACTCAGGTATAATATAAAATATCTAATGTGTTTGGCTTAAATAACAGTCAAACGCATTATGTGTATACTTACGAGTGTATCGTGCCTTTTTCTCAAGTTCGATCTCTTGAGGGTCGCGACGAGCTCATCCTGAAGTTTGTTAAGAATCGGCTCATCCGTATTACCGTCCAATTCCTCCGGAATAGTGGCATCGCTCGCTCTCGAGCTGGACCGCGACAAAAGCGATTGTGGCGGCAAAAAGCTCATGCGCGTCGGCGTCCTCGAGTCGCCCTCGTAGGCGGCGATCGTCAGGGCGACCTTACCCGAGAATCTTAACTGTTCGGGTTCCAGTGAGTGTGATCTACGTGTGTATGAAATTTAAAATCCATGATACATGTATTTATTTTAGCTCATTTTTTATTCATATTAAATTAATTTGGAAAAGTGCCATTTTTGGTGAATATGTCTTTTGCTTGTGAAACGGAAGAGGTTAGAATTCCATGATAACCCTACTACATCAAGTTGTCGCGATCGTAACTTATTTTTTAATGAAACAAATTCATTCAAACTGTATAAAAGTTTGCAATCCTTTTTAGGAATTTATAGAAATAATTTGATTTTTTTTTCTGTAATAACTGTAAAGTCTGTGAAACAATTTAACCAAGCTACCATAGGACACCATTTTCATAAGTGTCTGTTTTACCTTGAGATCACCTGTAATGTAATGGTATAAATCGAAAAAGTGATCGTGACATGATGTGCATTTAAAATGGCCTTGGTTGTACACAAGGGTGGTCCATTTTTCCCCTACTTTTTCTAAACCTCTACGTAAGGTTCTCTAAAATAAGTATGCATCTAAAAAAGTCATTTGCCCAATAATGGAAGGCTGTACAGAAAGTTATATTTTTCAGTCAAATAACATGTAATCGTCGTCATTTGAATGTATGATAGTGCCACCTACATACATGAGGTATATTGTAGATTTTTTTCAGATATTTTCCTAATTCATTCATCACTATATCGTGCAAATGAAAATTAACACTCTTTGTAATGAAGAAAATTTAATCATCATCAGATTTTAGTAAACGCCAGCTGATTTTTTTCTCCACCTAATAGCAATAAATTAACCGTCTCCGATTTCCTAAAAAGGGCATATTTATTGTTAAAAATGCTTATAAAAATTGAAAAAAATTTCATGAAAAAATGCATTTATTTCAATGATAAAACCTTTTTTAAAAAATGAAAAACAGTTATTTTGTACTAATTTAGATAAATAAAAAAACTAGCCGTTGTTTATTAAAATTGGATGATAAATACATTTTTTTCATTACAAAAAGTGTATATTTTTTATCCAAACGATATTTTGATGAATAGATTCGAAAAAAATATGCAGTAAGTATACATCATGATTGTGACAGTATCGTACTTTAAAATGGTGACGATTACATTTTATTAGACTGAGAAATATAAAATTTTTAATGGCATTCAAATTTTGGGATACAACTACCTTAAATAGTCGATGTACTTGCCGAAAACTACTATTTTCGACATTTTGCATTATTTTCACGTTGTCCTTCGAATATTATTAACATTTTTTGAAAATTGTACTCAAAGTTCATTTAAACCTATTGACAAGTACACTTTTAGACTGAAAAACAATACCTTTGGTCTGATTAACCATTAGATTTAACCATTTTATACCACTGATGTAGAATAATAAAATCTGTTTAAGGTTGTAGTCGAGCTCTCTATAGCACGTGCTACATTACACTATAGCATATGCATAGGTTATGCTGTTTTAACTATACAGCTGTCCTTTTCTTTCTCACGCAGCTGCTTAAAAGTTTTCAACTTTGGAAAACTAAAACTCGAGAACTGTACCGTTAGGCTTTTCGAGGCTTGGTACTTTCTTTACTTATAATATCAATAGTAATATACGGTTTTTTCAAAATAATCGTAAGAAGCGTTTGAAAGTTATCAACTATTTCGTATAGAATTCTACCTCAAATCAGGAGGAAAGCACCTCTTCCGTGTTAAAATATCAGTAGTAAAACTTAAATATTTCCGAATCTGTACCGCTGGGCCTCTCCAAATTAAGACTCGTGATAAATAATATAAATTTGGAGCCGTACGCAAAATTTAAGAAAAATTGTGAGAAAAATATTTTTGCTCGACTACTACCTTAATTCATTTGCTTTGATTCGTTATGTATTTTAAACAATTTTTTTTCCTCTGCAGCAACAAATCGAGAGAAAATGTTTTTCGACATTTGTCTCGAAAGTCGATAGTTTTCAAATAAGATATTGGCCAAATTCCCAACTAAGTATGCTTCAGACTTTGCGACTTTTTTTAAAAAAAAACTATCAACTTTAGAGAAAAATACCAAGAAAAATTTCCACCTTTTTTGAGAGAATATTTTTTCGAGACGAAAATTCGAACTCAACAAGTTTCTTAAAAAAGGCTCGTCAATTCCAAATCATCTCTGAACAAGAAGATTGCAAAGTTATGCCACGTTGGCCAAGTATATATATATATACACGTTGTTCCCACAAACCTCCTGTACAACTTGGGCGGATGAGTCGGCTTGTCCGGCGTCTCTGGGCGCAGCTCAGCAGCGAGGGCGAACCCATTGCCGTTGTGCGACGAGGGCGGACAGGCCGGCTTGTCGATCTCGCCGGTCTTCCAGTCGGGACTCGGGGTCCGGCCGCCATTTTGGAAGGTCAGCTTGCGCGACGACTGCTGCTGCAGGCTCTGGAAGGGCGCCGCGCAGTCGGTCACGTCGAGCGACGCCGGCCGGTCTCCGAGCGTCAGCCGGCGGGGCTTGTAGTTCGTGGGGCGCGGGGGCGGGCTGTCGGTGGCCGAAAACAGCTCGGCCGCGGTTATTTTGTTGATCTTCTTCTTCTCCTCCTGACGACGACGGTCGAACGTTAAATTAATTCACACGCGTGTACACATGTGCGATGATTTTCCAAAGCGCGGT
>JAPYYV010012600.1:0-22864 GCA_030522625.1 Copidosoma aretas | reverse complement strand
ATATATATATATATATATATATATATATATATATATATGTAATCGAAATGTTGTACTCACATTCGAACCATTTCAGCGTATTGCTTCATCAAAATTAAGGGGGTTAGTACAACATTGCGTTAAGTTAAAAGTTCTTCAAAACAATTATACTACTAAATTTCTGTATTATTTTCAACATACTAAAATTTCAGAGGGATTTATTACCATACGGTTTTTGAGCTATTAAAACGCAAAGTTGGCTGCTTTCACACAGGCTATTACAAAACTGTCGTAGCAAAATACACACTTTTCACTGTTGCTGTGAGAATTAAATTGAAATTTTTTTTTAGAAAACTTAAGTAATTTTTAGTTACAATTGAAATGTCATATCAAAATTTCAGAAGGCCTAGCGGTACCATTTTGAGGATATGGTAATATAAAGTTTGAACGCAATGTTATTAGTATATCTATTAAGTATGGACAAGAATAAAAGGTCGTATAATATATGTACTAATTTAGCTTTGAAGCATCGATTTTCAGAGTTTTCACTTGGTTATAATCTTTCATAGTATGATATTAAATAGTTTACTCGATTTTTCAACATTGAAAAAATCGTATTGAAAATTTTTTAGACTAAAATTAACTTTTTAAACGGCTTTTGTACCGTAATAACATCTTTCATAAATCACTCCGACTCATTAGACATTTCGTATAATGCACATATTGCCCAGATGCATCACGCGCACTCACACAAACTGATCTCGGTATGATGAGGAGCAGCGAATAGATACAGGCGTACGATCCGCGGCTGCTTTCGCGGCAATTTGTGGAGCGACTTGCGCGGCACGTGCAAAGCGATATATCTACAGCTGGCTGGAGTCGGTGCGGCGTGTAATCCCGCGATCGAACACCAGAGCCAGTGTGTTCGTACCTCACATATTTCTCTCGTTTTTTTTGTTTTTCCTGTCTGTCCGCTTCCGAAACGACGATCATCGACAGCTTTGATATTGCGCGAGCAACGCCGCTGTCCGGCACATCTCGTTTCGTTTAATAAACGGCCAATGTATTTTAAACTCTCGGACACAAAAATCCGAGGACCGATACAGGGTCCGGGAAAAACAATCGAACGAACAAATCGAATTTCCGCCAGCGATGTTTCAAACATTTTTCGTGCAACTGATTCAGTCGCTCGGACCGTGAAAAATGTATGACGAGCAAGCGAGCCTGTGTATGGGGGGGGCTTTCGAAACGGAAAACGTTTGTTCGAGTCGGCGGGAAAAATATGCGCCAGCGATGGAAATCCGCCAGGAGTACTTTCGGCCTATTGACCGTTCGCACACGGCGCGACGCCCCGGCGCTTGATAACCGAGAACAATGCCACGCAGCGCTCGAAAATCCGTCACCTTCCGCCATGGGAGAGGGGGAAGGGACTACTCTCGCTTTCTCTGTTTTCGATTTGGGATTTGATTTGGAGGGTACGCAAAGAATTCTCGTGGGATCGATCCTTTGTGCTGCTGGCCAAAGTTTTTTGACGGACGACGACTGCTGAATCGTTCTCCGATTGAATTTCTGCTGTTTGTGCCGACAAGCAGCTCGATGCCGCGCAAAACGTTTCCAATCAAAAAGGTATAACTGCGTCTGACCGCACTCGGATGTTTCTACTGCGGTCGATACCACGCGGAACAGGACAGCGGTGATCCTTTCGGACTGAGCTCCGAAATCTTGGTTTAACCGAACGCGCCGGATGGACTGAGACGGGATCAGGGTGCAAGCAACAGGGCGGAGGCGAGCAAAAGCAGAAATAATCGGGGACAAGGGAGTCGCGACACGTAGTGGCTGACGAGGCTTGGACGGAAAAAGCGAGCGCCCATAAAGCCAGCGGCGATAAAGCGGGCGGGTATTGCGGGCGGAGTTATTGAAAAAGAATCGGGCGGTCGTTGGGCTCGGTCCGCGCGTAGGGGGCCCTATGTTCCTTACGGGAATTGGGGCGCAAGTATTGTTGCTCTTCTCTCTTTGCTTCGGCTTGGCATATGTTCTTTTGGTTTACTGGCTCGCACGTGTGGTCGCGGGTCACTGGAAGAAGTCGGCGGTCCAGTGGGTAGTTTATGTGGGGTAGCGTTTCAGAGTCTCGGTTCTGGGATGATTAATTAAATTATGAAATTCTCTTTGTATTATGCAGACTTTCAGGAACTGGAAACTTTTGCAGAAAGTTATTTCGATGGTTTTTCAATTATTACAGTTTTAGAAGTAAGGCTTGTGCATGTCAAATTGCTCCAAACATAGTGATAAATAATGCTCGATAAAATTGTTACAATACCTGTTTTTGCATACGTAGTGTTAAAATAAAAATATGTTATACGCCCATTAATTATTTACGTGACAGAAACTTCTTGATATATTTAAAATAAAATCTGTGGTCTCCTTGCTAAACAAAATTGTACTCCACTCTATACGAAGTATAAAACGGAAAATAATACGATAATGATCTTTGGATGTAAAAAAATTGTATTCCATAAACTTTTCGCGCTCTTTTTTAGAAGCTACGCGCAAACCAATAACATGACTAAGTTAGCGGCTCAAACTTTCGCATGCATTTTCTTGTTATGTACTTTCAAGCTTCGCAGGTGTACCCGAGGAATTTTCAAAAGTTTTCGCCCGAGTTGATATTTTGTTTGGTGTTGCGAGATTTCGAACAAAAAATGTTTCAATAAAAGCGAAAGAAGATTACTTTGTCAATTTTTATAAAATTATTTACTTTATCGAGTGCAGCGCCATTGTCACCTGAATACTTTTTCCTGCTTTTTCCCATTCAAAGACAAAAATTCCAATGGAAAATCGAGTGCAGGAAAGTTTGCGATAGTCTTTGTAGAAAAACATTTTGGAGCCAAGCCGAGTGTCTCTTGTGCGTCTCACACATCGTCCCAAACAAGAAGAAATCAGGCAGGTGCGAGCACGCGTTGGGTGGCAAACACGCGATAGACAGCAGACCTGTGCTGTATACATACTCTATTATACAGAGTCGATTAAAACAAACGGCGATTTCGGGGTGGCGTATAGTGTACGAAAATTAATTTGGTAATCGATGTGTATAGTACGCGTCGAAACATACGAATTTCAATGTACGTTCGGTCGCGTTGGATCAAATATATAATTTCCCGTGGAAAAGTATAATTAATTTTAATTTGACGGGAAACGGGATTTCGAACAAACTGGAAAAGCACCGTTGGCTCGGTCGTGCCAAACAAAGCTATTGCGTTTAAAATCATGTTTGCAGTAAAAAAAGAGCGATAGAGGAACGGTAGCCGAATGAAAAACGAATTCTTTTGAGGAGCAGCTGTTCGTCCGATTGTTAATTGCTTTTTGTACAAACGTCGCGCACAGAACTTTTTCAAATTGGATTCAGATTGCGTTCGGTTTGGCACGGGTATCAAGTAATTTGCTGAGAAACGTTGTGAACGAAACTCGACGCCGAAATGATTTGCCCCTCTGGCTCTCCTTGACCAAAAAAATGCGGAATAAAATACTAAAAAAGTGGACTGGTGGTAGGAAAAGATGAAAAAAAAAGTCGAAATATATACAGTACAGAGAAGCGTAACAGTACAAACAACGTATTACATACATGGGGGTCCCGATTGCGCCGAATGAAATTTTTCGAGCAAGAATTCTTCAGTGGAGCGCATGAAAATTTATAACTGTTCGCGCGTACCGCTTGCACTGCTTTTTTCTTCTTCCGACATTCGTAAAAATCACGTATTTCGCGCGAATTTTTCAGAAAATATTCTCTTGCACGCAATACCCGTCGAGCCGTCTGGCAAAGGTTCATTTGTTTATTCGCGGACCACACGAATAATGGCGGGAGCAAGATACCATATTTGCTCTCATGTTTGAACGCTCGGCGTAACAGATCGCATGTTGTATTAATCTGACGCGATGACACGTCGACCGGTTTTATCTCCGTCGTCAATAGTTTTAAACTAATTGTCGATGTCTCTCCTCGCGTCAAAGTGTAAATATCAACGATTTTTCTAATTTTTTGTCTCGTTATAAACTCACTTCGGGAAACTTAACATTAATTTTTTGACGAACAAAAAGCTTTTATACTCGTCTATATCAACACGGATGGACTACTACAAATTATTTGGCATTTCGGCGCAAAGCTTCCTCAAACTTTGATATATCTTTATGTATTACAATTATTATTTCCAACATTAACAGTAACTCTAATTTTTTTATGAGATATTTGTATGAAATTTTAACAGCCCACCAATCTATTATCAATAAAAAATCACAAACAATTTGTTGTATGTAAAACCATAGATACTGAAAATAAAGAATTGATTTTTCATATAGTAAGTAATTGAATACCTTGAAACTGTCTCACGTGAGTTTTTTATTATCACAAATATCTCACGAATTTTTTCTCCAACTGTACAACGTAACAAAAATTTTAATGAAATATACTTCGGAGAATTTAAAGTGAAAAAAAAAAATAATGTTCAAAAAGAAGACTTCGATACAGCTACAAAAAAATGTTTACTAGTACGATGATGATATCATACACTCTTAGCATCAATTTTGCAGCTCAGCAACCAACTCGTATGATATTTATTTCTGTGCATCTCGTTAATTTGGCATTGTAGCGTATAACGAGGCTGCTCGCAGCCATATCTAATTTAATTACACAAACCCGCACATATACACGTACGTAAATAAATACGCGTATGCATATTATGTACTCCAGTACTACGTACACGAAACAGTCGCGAAAAGAAAAATACTTATTTAGTTAGCCGAGCTGCTTCGGATAAAGCTCTGTAATTAATACGAGCACGTTCGCACGTATGAGTACAAAAAACAGAAAAGAAAGAAAATGAGCGTTTGCATGGCGAGATGCTCCAACGTGGATTCTATTAAAGAGGTTGTGTTTTTCCTCTTCTTCTATTTCGTGTTTTTTCACTCTCTTTGATTTTTTAACTTGTTTCGTCTGAAATTTGGCTCAGCAAGAGTATCAAGGGACTTTTTGCGTAACATTCACGTGCGTATCCATGTCCGCACATCAACACAAAGGCGCTAACTCATGAATTCGTGAAATGAGCATAAGTGGAGAAAACGAAAGTCTGCTGCCGCTGTTGTTCAGTTTTATCTCTTTTTTTGGCTAACAGTCGACGTTAAAGCGTTGGTTGGATTTGGTAATTCTCGAGAGCACGCGGCTGGTAATTCTTACACATTAAAACATAACCTCAGATATATCGTAGTGCTTTTAGTTGCCCTCAATTAATTTTTGATGAATCGCTTATTTTAATATGTCGAACTATCGCACCGGCTAAACATATATGTCTGATAAGAAAAAGTATGTATCAGTTGGAAGTATGCAATTTTATCTGAGATGCAAAATTTTCAACTGCTTATACATTATATTGTGTTGGCTCTCCCAACTAATTTTTTTGTACAAAATTGTTTGATATGGTTGGGCTGATTGAAATAGTAATTGCAGATCAATTTGATTGTTCATCAAATGCTAATTAACATTGCTATGATGACACTAGTTTTCATCGCTTGCATATACTTACACATCGATCAAGCTCATCCTTGCTTGGTTCTTACCATCATGACAAATAAAATCGTCGAGACTTCGATCGATCGGAAGACCATCTTTTTATCATCTGTACTCTATCAAAACTGCACAAACCCGAGTAATTTTTTCCTCCAAACAAACCCAGACGCGCACGAATTCGAATATCGAATTTTTTACGCGTGCCACGCGAGGCCCCGTGCACCGATTCCTGTTTATTTTAAAATACCGGCAGCTGCAATCCAATCCGAGCCAATAAAAATTCAGCGCTAGAATCTTCCGTCTCGCGCGATCCAAAAAACACTGAGGGACCAACAACGAGCAAAAAAGCCCGGCCAGTCAATCAGAGCTCTACGCGCCCAGCGCCCGTAAAAGGCCGGGCCGGATGGTTCTGCTTTTTTGCCCCCCTCCCCCCCTCCGATCCTCCCCGACCAATCCAAACGCACCGCCTCGCATCGTTACCCGCCGTAACAAAGCTCCGCCGAAAAATCCCGCGTCTCGAATCCGCGCACACGTGTCCTGCCTTCCAACGCCAAAGGGGACGGGGGTGGACGGAGCGTCGGTATTGTTTACAACCAAATCAGGGTTTTCGGTGTACATGCACACGCACTCTGATGGGCCAGTGCAGCCGTCGGCAAAGGAAGAGCGCGAATATAGAACTCCGGGCTTCGCGGTGCGCCGCGCGGGTTCGGCCAGCGGATCGTCTCTGAAAGTGCTCGCTCGATCCATCGACATCAGGCCGGCCCTGCTGTTGAATAATCAGCACTCGATTGCGGGCGAGTCACCGAGTGGAACTGGATCAGCTGAAATTGAATCCAAGTCGACCTCGAATGGCAGAATTACAAGTTGGTTACGATCGGTGGGATAGAATCGTATCCCTCGGTACAGGCGATGATGGTTTATTTTGTAATTGTGACAGGGGCTTGGAGGCAGGGCGCGCGTGCACTGGTGCAAGGAAAGCAATATTGTCATGGAGGAATCAAACGGACTGTCGTATTAGAAGGAGGGTAAGACGCGGAGAAGGCACGTGTATCTTCGGACGGCGTGGCGGCACCGTTTGCAGGCGTCGCACGTACTCGAGAGAAAATCTCAACACGGAAAGGGGCGGAGGAAAAAAATAGAGGGAAAGGTATATAGAGAGAAAGAGATGGATGAAACTAGCTGGTAGTAGTCGTCGGACTGGCTGAGAGGAGGGTTGGAGAAAGAGGGAGGGGGAGAGGGTGGGTGTCAGAAGAGTAGCCTTTCCCTTTAACCTTTGCCGGAAGACGACCGGCGTTTCGACGTTATCGTCGACAGGGACGACAACGACGGCGTCGTCGGATATGCTGTCGTTTTGAGTTTGAAAGGAGCCGGGGGACTGAGGAGGAAAGCGTTTCAGGGAAAACGCTCGTGCATCGTTAAAGACATTACGTGACCTGCGCTCTGCCTTTGGCTCCCCTTCTCGCTCGGAGCCAATCGTTTTCGATTATCGAAGTCGAGGAAAGAGGAGTGCAGTAGGTGAATCGGAAGAATTTTTGCAGGCATGTATAGTGGCCTTCGATTAAAATGTTGATTTCAGTCCTTTGGTCGATCGTTGGTTCGGAGAAGCGATCCGTTTTGTGATTAGAAGGGCTGCAGTGTCTACCTGTTTCTAATGGCTGTTCTCTCAAGTGCAAATCTTTGGCTCCAAGCAACAACAGGCTATCTCACTGGCGAAAGCAAAAACCCATCATCTCGCCTTTGAAGACTCGCTATCCCATACTATTAAAGGTGATGACTCGCTATCTGAGAGGCACATTATGCAAAAAGCAACAATCGCCCATGAAAGAGTGGAAACCTTACATGCATACACGGTCTGGTATTAGATTGATAATAGATTTGTTGATTTAATTGTTATTGCATTGTAAAAGTGCGTGTACCTTGATATTTATAAGCAGTGAAATAATATATTTATAATTCAACAACTGTATCTCGAGACTATGTTGTGCAAGTACTGTGTTTTACATGAATGTTGGTAAATCAACTAATTTTAACATCAATTGTAAACATTTCAAAGCATGCACTTATTCATGTAACTTTCATAGTGTTCAAAAGACAAAATATTATCTTCACAAACGTTAAATTAGCAGGTGACTATAATTCTAGTTTGCGGAATAGCGGATATTTTTACCTTTGATGGTAAAATAGTGGCCATTTTCTCCGAGAATAAGATACGGGCATTTGAATTTCAACAGTGACATGGTCAATTTTAGCTTTTAAAAGTATGATTACAGGTTTTTGCCTATGACAAGTTAGCGGGTTGTTGTTTTTCATTTGGAGATGCTGTGTTGATTAGCTTTTGATATTAAACTAGTTTGTTATTATTATAGCTGGTTACTTTATTTAGTCATTATCCACGCAACTTTGCGTATCTAGTTACGTCAATAATATAATATGATTATTAAAATAGAATAAGTGATCAAAAGTTGAAACAAGAAATTATCATGAAAGTCATTTCCTTGAATTATTAATTATTAAAAACAATTCTCAGAAATAACGCAAAGTCCGTCGGAAAGTATAAATGAAAATTAAATATGATTAAAAAGCAGTATAAGCAGAGTATCGTACGTAAATTTATTCACGCCAAAAGAAACTGAGAAAGACAGAGTGAGTATTAAAAAAGCCATGTATTTTCAGATGTTCTTGCAAATGCGGGGGTTTTTAAATGTTTTGCCAAATTATACTCCACGAGGCGCGCGGCTGCCATAAATTTAGAAAAAGGACGCATCCGAGATGAAACGGCACGCGCAGCTTTTTATTAATTCAAACGAGAGCTAGATCTGAATGCCAGCGAGTTTATCATATTTTCTTAGGGTCTGCACTCCGCACACACACGCACACACACACACACACGATCACACACCGTCTTCTTCCACACAAACTGAAAGATGAGCCCGCTACCGCCGGATGGGAGAAAGAAAATAATACCGACTCATGAAATATGTAGAGGAGAAAATTGTAGGAGCACGTTATTCTCTAGTTAACTTGAGTGACGAGAATCCTGCTGCTACTTTTCCGGCTCCCTCTTCTTTTATTCCTTTATTTTTTGTTGCGATATAAAGATGAGGAGGAACCTCAAGGGATCTCGAGGGACTATTTTCGTCGCAGATGCCCGTCGCCTGTTCGTCTCTTTTATTTAATGTGTTCGAGTTTTATTGCCTTATTCTTTATTCCATGTGACGCAGACCATTTAAAGAATTTAGAATGTTAAGTATGATTTGTTTTGCGTATTTGAGTAAATCTACTAGTGTAAATTTGATAAAATTTGGCAGCTTCAGTCCAAAAATGTTCTCAAGTTTCCTAAACGTGGCAAGAATAAACAAAACATATTTTAATCATTTAGCTCTAATGATATAATACTCTGTTGCTTTCGACGCAGCGATAATTATCCGCAATAAAAACAAAAATACCGCGTGCTTTTTTTCCTTTCTGCCTTGTGCCCTAAAATGAAATCGCTTTAATCAACGCTCAATTGTGACAAAAAAAAATCAAATGTTCCAAGTCTCCTTCCGGCAATTAAAGCTCGTCGTAATCGAGGTCGTAGTAATGCATATGTACGCAGCGTGATATCATACGCCAGGACTCATTAATTCGTTCCTAAAGCGCGTGATATTTACGCCGTGAAACGCTGTTAAATAAATCACGTTTTTGGGATAACGAAGCCGACTCATTCTCGGCCCTACTCTTGGAAAGTATCCTTTTAATTTTTCAAATCCCTGCCAAAGTCGCGCGCTTGCTCGAGCAAAAAGTACTCGAACGCCTCCCGACGCTAACGAGCTTTTTTGCTACGAAAATCGTTTGAGCCCCTTTATCCAACAAATACGTCTAGCCCCCCTTCATTGTACCTGTACTGTATGGATTACAACTAACTACCGCGCACAAAATGCACTTTGGCGCAGTTGCTCGAATAATATAAAATTTCGAGCACACAGCGGGCTTCGAAGATACTTTGCGATTCGCGAAATATGAAATAAATAAAGTCTACAGCAAAGAAAAAAAAAAAAGAAAAAAAAAAAAAAAAACAAAAAAAACAAAAAAAAAAAAAAAAAAAAAAAAAAAAAAAAAAAAAAAAAAAAAAAAAAAAAAAAAAAAGAAAAGTAAGGCCAATGCTACTCGAAAAAATAACGCAACAGCTTCGGCAGAGTGGAATGTAAGAAGGCAGCGGTAGCAGTAGGAGGAAAGTTCCCTGTAAAATTCCGCCGTCTCCGCGGCAGCGCCGAGAAGAGATAACGTCATCGGCGCGGAAAGTCAGACTTCCGCTTCATCCTCCACCCGCGCTCCCTTGCTTTCCTGTCTGGGTGCGTGTGTGTGCACTCACCCACCCGTACAATAAACACCTACAAGTTTTCCGGGCGCGATATTTTTCAATAAGTCAGGCTTTCTTTAATGCGTAGGTACCTCGGTAGGTACGCAAAACGAGACGCATAAAGGTGGTAGTGGGCAGGGGGTTTCAAAGTCATCGTACGCCCGTGAAAGCGGCACCGCGGATAATTGACGGGCCGTTATAGTTCCGCCGAAAAGCACGGAGGTGGCCGCAGCCACGACGCGGCGGCGGCGCCTGAATTTCCCAGTTGCAACTTATAATGAGCTTTTTGGTCGCTGGCGCTGGTTTTAACTCTCGGCGAGCAGCAATACGGTAATGCGATTTAGTACTCCGGTCTAATGGGGATTTACCGAGTTTTTAGCCAACGCAGGGGTAGGGAAAAAAGATCGTGGGGGGGGGGGGGTTGTGAAATTAAGTACATTTGCATAATTATACGAATGGATGAAGTGCGCTGGCAACTTTGCGGCGAAATTTTCGGGCAAGGAGTTTGCGCGCGAGTTTTTAGCCGGCGCAGCTTTTCCCGGTGAGTCAAAGTTCACGGTTAACCGGTGCGTTACGAAAACTTCTCCGATTCACTTTTCGTTTCCGCATGTGTGCGCGTCTGTGCCATCGGTATCGCGTTGAAGAGGGAAAAATAGTAGCGCCGAGTGCGCGCTCGTCGAATTTAAAACACAGATGTCGCTGAGCATGAGTCCGTACGGGGTTGATATGGTATGCTCTCCAGCCTCCGGGCGACAGCCACTTGTTGGACTGACGTTTCCACTGCCCCGGCCTGTCACGTCCCGCTGCCGAGCGCAGAAGTGCCGCTAATGAACGACGTGCCCATTATAGCCGTTAATTCGGTAGAAATCGAAATAGCCCGCGGAATAAAACGCGACAAAATGAAGTTAAAAAAAAAAGGAGGGAGCTCGGTACATTATCATCGTCAAAACACATAAATCCCGGGAGCATCAGGGACGCTCGTGTATATAATACCTATGTAGACGCACAATGACACCTCACCCGCGTCTCGGCTCGCATATACATTTTTTCGCGTCAGCCTTATTTGACTTCGATCCCGCAAGCTGTCTATATTTAAAATTGAAATTCCTCCCCGAAGCGACTGCCCCCACCCCGTCACGCCCACCCTTCTCTCCCCCTGTCTCCCCCCCCCCCCCCCCTTTTTTTTCTGCGCCTTATGATATGTGACACAGAGAGCTAGACAAGCAAAAAGAAAATCACCCTGCATATCGATCATCAGTTCCATTTCTTCGCAAACGCGTATTCGCACCTGCACGTACGAACCCTCCCCATATGATGCCAGAGTATCTTTCGATATGGAAACGACGACGAGGGGGGCACTCGCGAAAATGATTTACAGTCCCATTCCGGGACTTTTTCCGTCCCCTCTGCCGGGGAGGAGAAGCGCGTGGAAAGAGGCGGGGGAGGAAGAAAGGGGGCGCAGCAAAAAACGCATAGGTATCGGCTGCGATCGCTTTTTCGCACGCCCCGTCCTTTCTATCCCCCCCCGTCCCGGCTCCCTTCATTTTCGAGCCCGAGCGTCCGGCGGACGAAGCACTCGTCGCTGTAATCACGGGAATCGCTCGACGTAGAGGAGGGGGTGAGGATCACGCGTTTCGAGGAACGCAACACTCTCGTGGTACACGGGAAAAAACAGGGGTACAAACAGCAGCTCGTTTCGTCTCTGTTTGGTCGAGAGGGTCAGCCCTCCGCGTCGACAGTTCGGCAGGCTGCGGCATTGATTGTGGGCCGTTGAATGCTTCGCTCTTCGACTGACGCGCGCTCCCTACTAAAGGCCAGCCTCGAAAGCTCAAATGAGCATTTGACCGTGGAGAGAAGGCCCGTGGTCTGAGAGCCGGGACCGTTGGCCTACAGAGCCAGCGAGTTTTTTTCGCGAGAAGGCAGACGCTTACGCTCGCGGGTAGCTTTTTTTTTTTTTTTTTTTTTTTTTTATCTACGTGTTTTACACCCTCTTTTGGCAACGAATTTTTCGCCCTCCATCGAGTCTCAAGAAAACACGGTCCCTCGGCGGGAACGATCATACGCGCGGTGCGGGTGTATAACGGCAGCGAATATGATTTATCGCGCTTCCGACCTTCCGTTTGCCGTGTAAATCGAATTTAATATTTACGCTGGCGGGAGAGCCGAGGGCGATCATCGATAATCGAGTTTACCCTCCTGCTCCTCGTGCGTGCGTCCCGTCTTTTCCTTATCGAACTTTCATTATCTTTAAAAATTTCCGGTCGGACGGCTTCGTCGGCAAGCCTTGCGCTAACGAGATACCGGTGGTACACTAATTTTCCGATCAATCGGTGTAACGTCGGTTTTTTCACGTCGGGGCTCGACGCGACGAAAAATCCCCTCGATATTTATGGCCGTGGTATTCTGGTGCCCGGGAGAATAATACAGCGTACAGCATAGGTACAACGTAGTACATGTATACCCGTCCGAGGACAGAAGTCGCGCAAAATCAGCTGTTCCGAAGAGACGAGAGTAGCAAGGGGGGCGGCAATAAAATAAAATCCGACGGATGATAGAGTCAACCGCAGCGGAGCGCCGACGAGCTCTCCCTTTATGACTTATTCATGGTCCATTCTCGCGAGCCACTGTATTGCAACCGACTGTACGAATATACCGCTGACTGGCCCTCCCAAACCGCATACGTCTGTGTACGTAGATACCCCACGGTACTATTAACACACCAAAAGCGAACGAAAAAAAAGAAAAAATCCAGTCGACCAAAAAGAAAAACAAGACAAACAAAAAAAAAAGAGGGAGAAAAAAAAAAAAGGAAGGGAGAAAGGAAGGGAGAAAAAAAAAGAAAAAAGAAAAAAAAAAAAAAGAAAGGAAAAAAAAAAAAAAAAAAAAAAAAAAAAAAAAAAAAAAAGGAAGCCGGTAATAATACAGAGAAAAAAAGAAACAAGCAAAAGTAGCCGCCGTGCGGGACGAGAAAGAATGGACTCCCTCGTGGCATGAAAATCATAAAGAGAGACATAAATACGTGAAAGAGAGAGCTTAGCCGAAAGGGGCCCCTATACCCCCCTTCAAATATAACGGCTCGTAAGTAAGTAGTAGTAGGTATACCTACAAACATTATACGCGCGCGACGACGGAGGCCGGCCAAAGTGCTGCGGGGGTGTGTACAGGTGGGGCGGTGGACCCCGTATCAAGTATCGGATGCTACCGGCTTATGGTACACGTATAGAGCTCTGATCGAGTGTGACGCGCCCAGCCGTTGTCCACACATATACGTATACAGTATCCAGCTCCCGCGCGTGCCATCGGTGCGGGGTAAGTATATAGGTGTACTGCTGGGAGAGCGGAGTTTCGATAAGTCCGCTGTTGACAGTTTGTTGGTGCGGTAAAGTGCACCGAGATCAGCAGCCATTCGCCCGTGAAGGGAGCGCTGGCGGAGGAAAGGATGAGAGAGGTGAGTCGAGAGACGGGGGTGGGCTGATGGCGCTTGTGTGTGTGTGTGCTTTCGCGTTTTCTCGCGAGATGCAGGGGGGGGGGGGGGGGACGTATTTTTCCGTATCGATTTCGAATGCCGGGGTCGCGCTCCCCGGGACTCGAGTCCGTTTCACATCCTTGAGATGAGGCTTCTCTTTATTTTCTGGTGACATTTTAAAAGTTTTGAATTTTGCTTCGCTGCATGTACTTACTGGATGGAATTTTTTTTTCCTTTTCTTTTTCCACCACTCGAACGTTATTTTATGTATTAAACGTCAACTTTGATCGCGTAAAAAAAATTATTCGAAGCTTGGAATATTTTTATAAGCTATTGTTGAAGAAATTCGGTTTTTATTGAGCACTAATACCATGAATAAGATTTTTATCGTAAAAAAGATGGCCAAAAGATGTGACCGAGCTACTCGCTTATCACGTCGATCTACATCGTATTACACTTTCATCAACGTCGATAGCGGCAGCCATATAGAGATATTGCCACTTAACGACATCGTGTCCAGCATGAAAATTCGAGATTTCGCTCGCTATAAACCATAAATATAAAGTAGTAGTCGTTTACAAAATTTTAACATCGTCTTACAGCGATTATTAAACACCCATTTTTCAAATATAAAAAAATTAATGATTCAGTGATTTAAAAAAACATAGCAAGCTTGCGACTCACTTTAATTTTCTCTATTCATGGTCACGCCTTGATTCAGAGCATACTGCTGAACGCACAGCTCTATCTTTTTATTTCATAAAATTTTCATGAATTCATAATATTTAGATCTGTGGTCTGATCTTCTAGAGCTTGCGGGCACTCTTTCTCTTTCCTGTTAACAGTTTTTTCACGTAAGATCATTATACTGTACCCTTAAAAAAAGCAGTTACGGAAGATTCTTCTGCATTGATCAATGCTGTTTTGTCTCCCGAAGAGAACGCACGGTATCGGTTACAAATCTAATATTACGTTTTTAGATACATATGCTCCATAGGAGTGCTTTACATCTTACTATGAGGTCAGCAGTATTTTACTTGCAAGCATATTTTATTTTGTTGTAACAAAATGATTAAATACATTTCTTTGTGTACATATACGATACGTAATATATTTCAAGATTTTTTCAGTAGATTTCGTACCTGATCTCTATGAATCAAACGACATATGCCAATTTTGTATTTAGCAGAATTTTGCATTCCATCCATACGTAAAGCGCTCTTTATGTCGTTTTTCTCTTCAACAACAAGTAAAGAAAAAAAAGAAAGGAAAAAAATTTAAAGGTCAAAGAGATCTCGTGGCCAACAATGCTATACCTCGAAAGCAAATTCCCCATGGAAAAATAAAAAGAGTAAGGGCAGAAACGTCGAAGCCAGCTTTTTCTCCCGGGTCAGCTTTTGCTTTCCCCCGTCGCGTCGGCAGCAACCATCTTACGACCTCAAGCGATTGCGACTACGATTTTCAGATCGGATGACTCTCCGGCTTAGCTTTGCCGTCGCCGCTGCTGTAGTTGGTAGTGACACCCGACCTTTTTAGACTCCGGCAGTTTAGCTATCGAGTTTGACGTCTGAGTTTCTGGTGGAAAAATTGTTTTCCTTATTTATTTCTCAATTACGATGGGCTCCATCAGTTTTGATGGTATATAAATATAATGGGAATAAGCTGCAGTCGTTTTAAAATATATTCATAGATTTGCATATTAAGGATGAAACTAAGTTTGACCAAGGTGATTAGCTGGAGACCTGAGCTGGAGAGGTAAAAAACCTTTTAAACTTGTTAATCGCGTAAATTTTGTCGTAAAAGAAGAATAAAAAGTTGATACTAAAAATGTCAAAATCTAATGAAACTCAATTTTTAGTACAGTGAACGTAGATTATTTTTTTTAAAGTTCGAATGAATGAAAAGCTTAACAATTTGGCAAAAATTGTATGATTGATACAGAAATAGTTATGGAATTTCAGACAATCGGAGTCACTCGAGTGATGTTTAATTATTTCCTTACATTCATCGAACTTTTCTCATCGATTAAAATTTTTCCTCCCCCAAAAGCCTTGCGAAAAGCACTCTCCGTAGATTATTGTGGCTGTCGACTGCGTTCTTGAGCACCTGCAGAGTTCCTTTTTTTTTGGCAAACAATGCGGTATGAACTTACGAGTAATTGCCTATAAATTAGAAACTTGAATTATTCATGAAAGCATCAAGTACCGCAATCGTGGAAAATTAAAAAAATTATTTCTTTGGAGCAGCTGGTGCGCAATATACGTTAAAGGTTCATTGAACTGTAAAGCTATTATACCCGATTATCGGGAACGAACATAAACAATTTTTTTGCGACGCTTTATCTCTTCTATTCGATTTGGTAATTCATTTTTTATAATTTCAAAATATACGAAACTGGTTTGATTAATTCGATCGTAAATGCATGCTGAACTTACTAAGACGTTCGTCATACAAATCAAAAGACAATTCCCACATTTATTTAACTTATTTTCGAAATAAAGCAACTACTATAAGTGTTAACAATTGATTTTGATGAAAATTCGCAAACCATCTTCAACAAAAATAGTGTTCAAATTTGTTGTCACAAAATATATTCATTGACAATTTGTGTAAAATATGGTCCACGAATAACAAAGTGTTCAATTTTTATGTAGCACAACGCCATCTGCTGTTACGTAAAACAATCAAATGAATTAAGTATCAATTATCGGTAAACGTGTATGACTTACCTTACGTCGGTGGTTGTGACCTTTTGTCGCTGTGACGATCCTTATGTTATCGACAGCTAAAATTGTGCGGTTCAACCGCAGCGCGCGGTTATAAGAACTTGAAAGAAAAAGGCGGGCGATTTACAAGAATTACGAGTCTTATTTCTCTTTCTCCCTTGTTTCTTGTGTACTTTATTGCAAGCTTGCCAGTTGCGACTGTTGCGAGTTTGTCAGCCCGTGTCTTTGTTGTGTTCGTATGTAGAGTAGAGTGATCCGTAAGTTTAATGTTATTTTTTAAGTATTAAACGAGAATGAGTTGAAGTTCCTGTTAAAACTGTGCTTATTTAGTGATCTCTATGTGTTGTGCGAAAATGAAAAGGTTAAGTTGACCAAGGTACTCAATTTTTTCTGAAAAAGGTAACCTTGAAATACTCTATATAAATACTCTCGAGAATAATTCACAACAAGATGGCAAAAGTACGAGAAATCCCGTGGCCAGAAGAGTACCAGGATTTAAAGGTATTTAAAAGACATCTCCGACCTTTGCTGTTATATATATATTGGCATCCCGAAACCGTACCTTCTGTTGCCACTGTTTTGCTCTCTGATCAAAGTACTGTTACTCAGTCTCAGCCCATTGTTCCACTTATGTGTCATTGTTATTTTTTTGTGCAGAGAATGGAGGAATTGATGATCTGTGGAATTTGTTATGAATACATGAATACATCAGTGGTTACTCCCTGTTCACACAACTGTGAGTATGATTTTTCAGTTTATTTTACTATTTTTAATCTCTTCAATTGTAATTGATTCTTTTTGTTTAATATGAGTAATAACTCATTTCATACTGTTTAACTTTCTTTTTACAGATTGTTCGCTGTGTATTAGAAAGTATTTGCATTACAAGACTCAGTGTCCTGCTTGTTTTCATGACTTTTTTGAAAAAGATTTGTACATTAATCGGGCAATGGATAGTCTCATAAAACATTACTTGCAAATCAGAGAAAAAATATTGAGTCTCATTGAAAACAGAGCAGTGTACAATTCTGTTGAAAAACTGAAACAAGAACAACAAGCTCCTGTACGACCAGTACGAAGCAGTATGTTTCCCAAGTCCCCAAAATCAGTTGTAGAAACGAAAGAAACAGTTGAAGTAGCACTAAGTGAACCTAAAACGCCTGATGTTATGAACTTGCCAATAGCCAGTACTTCGAAACCCAGCTTGTCGAGTCCAACAACTAGTGGGTTAACCAGAGTGCAGATACCCAGCATTGCAAAAATTTTTAACACACCCAAAAGAAAGGAAACATCTGCACCCATGATACCGGATCCTAATGCACAATCAGTGCCATGCCCTGTATGCAGCGTTAGTATTTCAGAGCAGCACATAAACGTTCATCTAGATGCTTGTCTAAAACGTGAGAATAATCAAGACACCGTCAAAAAGAAGCAGTCAGTATTCAAAAATGTATTGCTTCCTTTATCAATCAATGAAAATCATTATAATTCCAATTAATAAAAAACACATTTTAGACCTAAAAGGCCACCACTGCCAAAACTTGTACTCCATGTTATGAAAGAGACTGAGCTGCGAAAAAAAATCAAAGAATTTGGTTTGTCAACAATAGGTGATCGTAGAGCACTTATAAACCGGTTTACAAGGTATTCAGTTATTTATAATGCAGAGTGTGACAAAGATGATCCCAGACCTGTTGCTGACCTAATTAGACAGTGCGAAACGGAAGAAAGGCAGGAGAGAAAGCTGGATACTTTCTTGGTGGCTAAGAATACTGATAACGTATGTAAATGTTTAAACTTGAAAGTGTGCTTATTACATTTGCGCCCACTTTAATTTTACTTATTGCAGAGATTACAAATTGAAAGGAATGCACAAGCAGAGAAAATTGATGAAGCTCAAAAAAATTATAGTATGTATGATTAAGCCTTACTAGAGATATTTAAAGATATGCTTATTCTTACAATTATTTTTAGGGATAGCTAATAAATCAAGCTTTGACAAACTTATTGAAGAAGTGAGGAATCGGGGAAAGCTTAAAAAAGAAAAACCAGAGCAGCAGCAAGATAATGATGAAGCCAGTGCTTCAGTATGCAATGAAAATTCTGATGAAGCTCCATCAGCCGAAATAGCAAATCAAGATTCAGATTCAGAAAAAGAGAGTCCTTTGCAGATTTACAGAAGTGACAATACAATTAAGAGTACTGCTGTAAATTTAGATGATTCTAGTTCATGTACCAGTACTCCAGCGAGTCCGGTTCGAAAGCAACACAAAGGCAAAAGCAAGGGTAGTGCACAGACAAGGAAATCAACCATTAGACAAAAAATTCCAAAAATAGAGACTGGCATCTCTGCTTATGAAATGGAGACTGATAATTCTGCAGATGAAGTGTTATCCAGTCCAGTGATTAAAAAAAAACCAAACCGCAAAAGAGTAAAACTATTAGACAAATTTTTAAATAAGTCTCTGCTAGCACCAACTCCTGAAGCAGCTAACTGTGTAAATAAAGATCACGATTATGCTGTACTACTTCAACATGACACTAGAGAAGTCTCTGCAAAGGAAGTATGCAATTCTATTATTCAAGACTTTACATTTGAAAGTGATGACAGCGCCATAGGATTCGCAGGTAAGCGTGAGTAATGGTGTATACGTTTTATTACCAAGTATGATCATAATAATGGCTTATTATTCACTGTTACTTTAGAAAAAACTGAAAAAACGACAATTGCTCAGAATCAATCCAAGTCACAAGAAGAAAAACAATATTCCGATCATAAAGAATCTCAGGAAAAAGTCGGATCTGGAACAGTAATTAATGAAGCTAACGTTTTAATTAGCAATACCCCTCCCAGTGAAGGTGACTTTCATGGATTCGTCGATAATTGTAAATTAAAAAATTATGAAATCTTTTCAAATATATAAGCATTTAGATGTAATGTACATTTATTTTTACAGCTATTATTAACATTAAAGGGATTGAAGTGAGCGAGGACATTTGTTCTGAAAAAGAGAACAACGCGAATGAAAATGGGATAATTAGGCCAGTAAGAAAACGAAATATTCCATTACGCTTTGTAAACAAAATTCCTACAAAAGGAAGTGCAAAAGTAACAAATACTATCAATGTGTCCCATGAACTACACGAAGAAGAGTATATTGATAGTATGAGCACTTACTCCGAAGGAGGTTCGCTTAAAAGGCGGAGAGGCAGGCCGAAGTTCAACTCTGCGGAGCGTTCACTGGATGATGCACAAAATCCACCCAAAAAGCCTGTCCGCCGTCGTCAAGTTACACCTGATATAGCTTCGTGTTAATAAATTGTATATAATATATGTAGTAAGACAGTGCCTATAAATAAGATATCGATTTTTATAAATTGAATTTGATACTTTTAGTATAGTATTGACCCATACTTTTTTTATAAAGTTTTTTTATTGATGTTTGTTAAAAGTTACTTTTATAATTTAAGAATGTTTATAAAGAGATGTGTGATTTGTAAATTATATTGATGGATAAAACTAATAAAAGAAATATATCTGATTGCGAAAGACGTGGAACTTTATTTGATACAGGATAACATTTTAGTCTAACAGAAAGGCATTTTAACTTTAACAATGCGAAAGAAACAAAGAGCTTGCTGTAATCTTTTAATAATTTATAAATCTATCGTTACAATGATGTGTGAGCTCGTGTCTTGAAGGCGCATAGAGTCAAAATAAATGTCTGTGATTTATTCACGTATTTACAAGCTTGAAATTTTATTTTTTCATTTATTTAATTTCATTGATTCGTTTAATTATACTTTGGTATCTCAATACGATTTTCTTGATACATGTACATTTTATTTTAATATTTTGCTGAATCGTCATAACGTTCGATAAAGCCTTTTTCTTTGCCCATACGTATCTTTGTTTTTCTCAACGACTTCTCTATTTACTGAACTATCTATCACATTCATTGGATATATTTATCGTGTGTACAATCGTCCCTTGGTAAATCTTCGATTTTCCCTAATATCGCTATTTTGAATGTAACATTTTTCTTTAGAAAAACGCTAGTATTCACATTTGAATTTTGTTCAATTGTCGCTCGCTATCTATATAATTAATTACGTTGTTATTCAGTTTCTTATAGTCTTCAAATATTAAGTTTTGTTTTGAATACACATACTTTGATAGTAATCTAGTTTCTGCTTTTACTGGTGAATGAATCACTGCAGAAAAAAAATGTTGGAAAATTGTTTCTTATGTTTTTGAAGTATAGTTGCATCAAACTTGTGATATGTTGATGTAGATAAGATTGACAGTAAGCAAATTAATAGAGACAAATAGCATGTTGAATCAAAGTGTAAATACAAAATAATGACGATGAAAAGTAAAAATGTTCGTAGAAAAATGAACTGACAACGAGCATGTCGACTTTGAAATACAAATACAAATCAAGGGATACGGGACTTTCTACACTGTTTCGTTATAAAATTAATTAATTTTACCGATTCTTTGATGACTTAGTCGAGCTCCTTATTATTTATATCATTAATATTTATTAATAATGTTAAAACTTCACTTTTAAAAATAATAAAAAAATTGCTACAATTGGCCTCAAACAGATTTTTCGATTCCTCGAAATATTATTTACAAAAACTTTTCTTCATCGTTGGCTAAGATATCAGATTCTTTAATATTTTTTGCACGAGTTTCGCGAAAATTTTGATTAGTAGTCGTGATTTTGATTATTCATTAAGTTATCGTTCGTCAATAGTAACAACAACAATAACAACAACAACGATTTCTCTAAATCACTTTTCAAATTGTATATCGACCCCTCAACAACAGGACCAAATCTGTATCGGACGTAAATCACTCGCAAGATTTTTTTTTTTTTGCATCTAGGCACTCGAACATCGATTTATCTTTATTTTTTCTTTTACTTACATAATTATAATACAGAGCAAACGTAATCGTATGTACAATATTCTTAAAACTGTTAATAAACTAATAATGACGTCGTTTATGTATATATATATTACTTTATCTTTATTTTCTTCGACTTTTATTTTTTATTGCTTCCAATATTCAGTCTATTCAATTAGGATCGAGCTATCGAGCTTTAGTCTCGGCTTTTAATTCCAGAAATCAGTTCGAAAGCTCCGATCGACAACGTGGCCCTGCATATTTGCGGATCCTTTTTCGTCGCGTAAAAGACCGCAAGTATCGCTCGGGTTATATACTTCTCATATAACATCATAAATGTATTTTATACAGTATGCTTCGGTTTTTTAATCATCATAATCATAAATGTCCTTGTCGTTAATCATTATTATTACGTTAGTCTGCGTGAGTAACGCGACAAGCAAACAAGAGGGAACCAAGTTCCTCGTAAAAGTACATGATGATGCACCGATTCACGGACGTCGGGCACACTTTCAGCATCACGTCTCGTCCTTCTTGCGCCTCAGCACTGTAATCCCGATCGAGCCTCGAATTTTGCGCAGCAGGTCGATCACGTCTGCCGTCGACATTTCCTCCACGCTCTCGTCGTTTACCTGAAAATTTTCGATAAATTTGCATTAATCGATACCGCGAAGCTCTGTCAGGTCAATTTATAATAAACGGGGAGCCTACCATTATTACAACGTCACCCTGCTTGAGTCGCCCATCCTTTGCAGCCACGCTGGCAGAGTGAACGACGGATATCACTGTTTTGTTACCTTCGGGCTGCAAACTGAAACCGAGTCGGCTGTTCCATCCTCGCGTTAGCTCAACCATGAACACCTGCGGAGCGATCGAAAAATAGCGTGGGATTAATTTTTCGTGTTTCGACAAACCGTAGAAAATTGCGAAAAACGAAGTCGTAGTTTGTGTGTACAATCTTTTTTTTTTTCATGTTTTTTTTTCAGATTTTCCAAGTTATTTTTATCCTTTTTTTTGTACAATGCTAAGCTTTATATTTTGATTTGAAAAAATTTATTAATAAGCAATACTTGTATTTTATACATATACAAGATTTGAAATATAAATGTCATTTTGGTCAACAAAAAATATCCATGGTACAGCTTTACACGTCGTCGGTCGAAAATAATTGTTTCGAAAGTTTTTTTACTAATAATGTTCAACTTTTTCTGAAATACGTTCTGAAATGAAACACACATAGTAGTAAAAGTCGGACTACGTCATCGAAATACTTTGATAATAACTAATGAGCGCGATAAATAAATTCCTTTCGCTTTTTTTCGATTGATAATATAGCCATTTTAATTATTTTTCACTATTTTAGAGAGAATGCTTTATAGTGGACAAAAATGAGATGTGAAGGCATATGCTACGAATATATTTTCTGAACCTTAAAAAGTCATTCTTTCTGCAGGAAGTTTTTTTTCAACGTATTGTTATTATTATTATTCGATTTCACGCGTATATTATTACGTCAAGTAGAATTACTCACGCTCGACTCTTATAAACGCGTTTACACATATCAATACCTCATATCCTTGTTCATGAAGACTCGCTAAGGCCGCCGATTCGTTAGCTGTGTCCTCCCTCATATTGCACCTGCCGTCGGTCTCGTCGGAATTACTGGGCGCGAACATCACTCCTTTCCATTTCAATAAGCCTTTGGTGCCGCCGGGCTCATCGGCCCCTATTATTTTTCCTGTTGAGCAAAGACCACATTACCACCTAACGTGCGATAGGTCGTTCGCGAAGCTTTGACAAATTCATATACGGCTCGTATTTCCGTGGCGACTTTCACTGAATTTTTCATCCCCTCGATTAATCTTTGCTTTTAGAAAAAAAA
>JAPYYV010012599.1:10261-21511 GCA_030522625.1 Copidosoma aretas | reverse complement strand
AAAAAAAAAAAAAAAAAAAAAAAAAAAAGGAAGAAAATTGGCTCTCGTTAGAGAAGAATGTAGTTATGTTGTATAAGCCACGCAACGAAGACCAACGCACCCCTCGATTGGTAGCCGAGCTCCGACTGATAATGACATTCATTCATCCGCGTCCGGTTGCGTCATCGCGCGGATTAGCAATATTAGCATGCATTATGCAGGTATACCTACACCTGTATAAATGCTGATCGGTTACTCGGTATACAAAATCGTATTCAAGGATTTGGCTGCATTGCACAAGCGAAAGCGTAAAGAGCCCGTATAGTAGCTAACACTCAAAAAATCGGTTAAGGGCCGGTAGTGCGCGAATACACCCGAAAACACACACGATCGCAGTAATGCACTCGCAGCGACCGCAGTGCACAGGTGCGCACATTACAATTGCTAATACTGTTGCTCTGCATTCAGAGAGGAGGAGATGAGAAGAATACAAACTGAGTTTGGAAAACTCTTTTATACGCCGTGAGAGAATCGTTGCTTTGCTCTTCAGTTTAGATAAAATGGAGTTCACTTATTGTATGCTCTCATTATGTAAAGTCATCCTGATTTCAAGCAAACACCGAATTCACTGTACTCAAGTCTTGATCAGGTTGCTCGTTAGAAAATATTTCTTCTTTTTCAGTTGTATATCATTTACATGTTCGATCACCATTTGCAAAACAGGAAAACAGTATTCGAACAGAGGCGAAGGTTCTCTGACCCCAGAACGAATAATAAATATAGTGATTGCAAGATCCTCGATGTTTCGATGCATCTTGCCAAACTGTGACTATACTTTCGTTGGACCTGGAAAATTGTAATCTCATACAGTTACTCAAAGACCATAGTGAAATTCGAGAAGAGTATACAGGTACATACTTTAACGAATACTTTTTTGTTACCAATTGTAATTGAAACTCTGTCCAAACCTCCCCCCGGAGCCAAGTTTAATCATTATCGAACAACGTAAAAATATGTTACGTCTACTGGAAACTATCACATACTCGGTATGAGTGTGTAACAAAAAAACAAAAATTCGCCGTTTTGCCGAGGGAAAGTATGCAAAGTAGATAGTATAGACAACAGAGGTTGCTTTTACGGCTACTGCTGTTCCTCAACCATACATCGTCCAAAAAGTTTGTTAGATAAGAAAACCGGTCGCCCGCACCGGTTACACTGCACTGCACGTGGATTTATCGAACTGAAGCTAATATATACCTGCTTGTGGGACACTTTCATCCCTTACCCCTCCCAATTTTATCTGCCGATCACTTGCATTCGATCCAACCAAACCATCATTATCCATATAGATATTTGCCAATTTTGTTAGGAGCTTCGGGAATTACGGTCAATCACTGTTTTCTCTCATTCGTGGAAATAACTACTTTTTGCAATTTATAATTATGAGCATTGGCACTCGGTTGTATAGTAAAGTACAGTGACTGGTGAGTACAGCATACTTGTTTCTACCGGAAGCATTTTAGAGCCGAAAGATCTGAAGGAGTGCTCGTATATACGGGTGCCTGGAGATTTCGTAACGGTTGTACAATCGGGTTTTGGTCAACAAAATAAATTCACCGGTGGAAACTACTTACTCATGTTGGAAGTAGTTTGTGCGCCACTGGAATTTCTAACGTCAGAGTCCGAGCTGCGTGCCGATTCTTGTCTAGAGGCTCAGCTTTTTTGGAACGTTCGGTTTTTAATTGAGTACTTTCTATAAATCCGAGGAGCATTAATTGATTACTGATGCTTTTTTGTCGGTCTACTTTATTCGGATCAGGTTTTCAAAGCCGTCTCAAATTGACAACGTTCTGAACTTATATATAAGGTTGTTTTAACTTCAAGTAGAATCCGTTGGTATAACATTTTTCAAGGGATCATGGGGTGCGAGAAGTAAAGGATGGATGTTGAAATTTTTTTTCGTAAATTCTAATTTATTATGTATTAAAAAAACACAAGTGTATAATGCATACATTTATACGTACGGTAACAGGCTATAATTAACGAGACTTACTTTGTTAAATTCATCTATTGAATAATTATCTTATACAATATATATAACCGAGACAGTGAAAACTCTCTTTATTTGAAGAGGATGATGAAATTTATGATCATGATCCCGTTGACGTAGTCAGATCACTCAATTTGAGTGGGTAATTATTCGATTGGAGTAGTTTACCGATAAACTAAAAAAAATCCAAAGTACATGAACAAATTTCTATAATGATACTTGATACTCTACTCCAATCGACAAACGAATGATCCTTGCTATAGTTTACGCGCTGAACGTATACTATATTACGTTTGATGGCAGAAAATTAACAGCGATTTAAAGGCCGGATGAAAGTTATGCGATTCGTAAACTCCGATTTCACGGCTTCGACTCGAAAACTTGGTCAGCTTAAAAAATAAGTAATGTATATTATATTACGTATCGTATCTACATGCATAGCGATTAGAGACAATTATTTAAGTTATTTGTGAGTTACACACTTCTTATTACACGACATATTCCTAAGAAAAAAAAAGGAGAACAAAAAATCTCGTACCTAACGGGCAATACTGATGTAAAAACAATGATAGCTCTTCAATGTACAATAATTACACTTTGATCGTGGACTGATGACGATTCGCGCGAGCGGCGCTTTCCAAAATATTTCCGAATTAACAGGAAGCCGTGTCAAACGAGATGATGGTACGGCGTCCGTGGGTCCCTCCACTGCGAAAGGTCCAAGGCCGGGAAGAAAACAAAAAAAACAACCAAAAAAAAAAAAAAAAAAAAAAAAAAAAAAATAGTCGATCAATGATCCAAAACAACGTCAGACGACATCGGAACAACAGTATAAATTATATTGAAGCGTGCTCACGAGTGGGAAACTCGTTCGAAGGCCCTGGACTGCATCAGCCGGATATTGTCCCCGTTGTCGCACAGCAGCCTCGCCACGCTGGCCTTTCGAATCTCAGTGAGTTGCTCTGCAGGGCAAAACAAAATGTTGACGTACATTCATAATATGTATAAACTATAGTGCAACTGAGCATATGTGGTATAATCAATCATACCGATCGTGAAGGCGAGCTTTGGGTCCCCGGTCTCGAACCAATAGCGGTCGCCCACCCGCGTCCTCCAGAATTGCTCGCTGAGGATGTAAAGGAACGTCGGCCCGGCCAGGGTGCCCTGCACGTGGCTCTCGAGCGAGCCCCCGACCGTCAGATCCACGTCGTCCGGCGTCTCGTACAGCTGCGACAGCTTTTGGATGTTCTGTCGTGTGCAAGCATCAAAAGTCAATGACAATAAGGGAACGCGTGGAAGAAGTATGATATGTGAAAAATACGTGATAATAATCAGTATGCTACCTCGGAGGAGATGAGATCCGCAAAGTCGGACCACTGGACGGCCCGGGGCAGGCCGATGAGCGCCCGGAAGTCGTTGTAGGTGGCCAGGCCGTGGTCGCGGTTCCTCTGGATGTCAATGGCACGAAGATCGTCGCCCAGCCTGTGCCGGTTCCTGAATAGGTAGTTCGTTATCTGGAACGCGACACAGAGAGAGAGAGAGAGAGAGTTACGCACGTATATAAATACAAAGCCTCCCTATACAAGTATTATACCTCCTTATCAAAGTACTGATCGCTCTCTTCCTGGGGCTGGAAGGACATGCCCCTCGTGAGCTTGTCGAGATAGTTGTCCTGCTCTATGACGCCCGGCCGGTTGAAGTGATCGCTCAGGCGCAGCGCCTCGTACCTGTACGCGAAGCGCGGCTCGTTCACCAACCTGCAAGTATACGTGTGTGTATGGCGTTTTGTTTTGTTTTTTGATTAAAAAGAACACCCAAGCTCACAGCAATTGGCCGGCAATGAGGGAGTGGAAGTAGCGGAAGGCGGCAGTCGAGTGCTCGTTTATCACGCTCGGGTCCACGTTGGGCTCGTAATCGTTGACGTAGCCCGGGGTCTCGTACAGGATCTTGCGGTCGTGCGAGTTCTGCAGACCTGTTTCAACACAACGAACATTGCGTGAGTCATGATGAAATATACATACAGACGTGCTTATTGTATATTCCTTGCAGAGTCACAATGACGCGCGCACCGATGAATATGGGTAGCCACTCGTAGTAGGATACGTGCTGGTAGGCGGCGGTGTTGATGCGCCGGGCCTCCTGGAATATCGTCTCGTCGGACCAGTGGGGATTGATGTACGCGAGCTCCCGGGCGATGCGGTTGTGCTCCCGGTGCAGGAGCGGGTGGGGGGGCGTCGGGTGCGGGTTCTGGTGCACGCGGGCGGCCCCTGTGCTCATTTTTTTTTGTTATTTCATCGACGCATCACGCGTGTACCCTATATATAGTACCCGCGATTCGTCCGATGGAGAGAGAGAGAGGGGGTAAAAACAAACACTCACCGCTCCTGTAGCAGACGTCGCTGTCGGTGTCCGTGTCGCAGGCGGCGCTCTTGTTGTTGGCCTGGGGCAGCCACTCGCGCTGGTCGCGCACGTCCGTGACGAGAAGGCCGCCGATGCCGGTCCTCAGGCCGGCGGCCACTGCGTCGCTCGAGCCGTACGTCAGAGACAGGTCCAGATAGTGGCTCACCACGGTCAGCTGGAATGATATCATGGCCGTATCGTACGGTCAATCTACGCAGTAGCTTGTCTCTTTATTTACCCGCGCGCGTGATTGTGCATGCATTATTCATATGCGCGGGCTCTACTGCGTCGACTCGTACGTATCGTTCACTTTTAATTTTCCTGGTGAAAAGTGAAAAGTCACTCGAGCCATGTGCACCTCTATATCGATCGTTCCAGCCGGCCGGTGCTAAAGCGGACCGAATTCGCGCGTCTCGCGGGAACAAATCGGGGGGAGTCCCCATCAAAAGTTTCACCGCTTACTTTTGTACACACGTTATGCGCGCATATTACATTATTTACAGTCGCACGCGCACAAATAGGTACTCGCACCGGATTGCATCTTATCTTATATCGATCAACGAAGGTGCAGCGCGCGCGCGGTTTTATTTCCTCCCCCCGAGTACCTCTCGGATTATTCTCTGGTTATGTCAGAGTGGGAACATGGCGTGAAATTCAATAAAATTCCCGAGAGTCCAAAGTTCGGCCGTAAGTATTATGGGCTCACGAGGAGCCACAGCTGACTTTCGTTGCACCATAAAAACGTAATAGCGATAAAAATTGCATGCAAGCTGGTATAGGTATAATTATTTAAACGTTCCGAGGAAAGCGAAAATTCGCGAATGTTCGTGCATGTAAATCTGGTCACGTAACTATTATCTACTTAAAATGTACCGCGGACGAGTGGACGACGGATCCGTACGCAGTGTATGAGAACGGGCCAGGAATACATCAACCGTCCGTATGCACATGGCTTACCGATACTTCCGCGGAATCGGTGAAATGGCCTGCAGTGGCAACATAATTATGTATTGGTGAGAAAATCGTTCAGTTGAGGGTTGGAATAAATGAATGAACGAAGCATTAAAGATAATACGTGAATGGAGCAAACCTGTTCGGCAGGCTGGTAGCCGGATGAGCAGCCGCGGTCGAAATCGGTGGTGCTGCGCACAAAGTTGCGGCACTGCTGGCGCTCGTGCGAGTAGACGGGATCGTTACGGGGCACGATTATGGGGAAGCACAGCGGGCTGTCCAGGGCCTCGTGTATCAGCTGGCCCTGCTCCGAGCAACACTGGGTCGCGTGCGCCTCTGTTCAAGGGGGTGCATACATTATTGTTTGATCTTCATTCGTCGATTCATTGATATATCGGCGTAATCGAATTAAGCTAAATGAGGAAAGGGACGTGGGAAACGATTATTTCAAGTGTACCTAGCAGAGGTAGCGAAGAAATCGCAGTTGAGCAGAACACAATATCATGTTGTTTGGGTTTATTCGCGACGAATATTTATTATATTCCAGATAAAAATGTACGTCGAAAGTTCGGAAAAATGACGAAACGAAGGAAATTGTCATTTTTGCCAGAGGTTTATGCGTGTCACGTTTTTTAAACTCGAGTCTCATGGATTGCTGTGGTGTTTAGCTTGTTCTGCGGGCCAGTCTATTTGTCTTGCGACAGGCTTTTTTTCTCGACCTGGGAAAAGGCGTAAGAAGAGTGGCACACAAAAATACCCAAATTTTGGCTTTTGCCATAAAATTGTGGTCCTATTATTTTTTAGTGGTTGCGTGGCTCAAAATTAATTGCATATTCGCTTGAAAATCAAGCAATCAAAATTGCTCAATGAAAGCACTGTTTTGATCCCTAGCAAAGTTTAAAATGATAGTCATATCTCAAATTATGGATGATTTTAGTTTGTGTGAAAATTAAACAAAAAGAAAACATTGTATTTCACCTAAACAGTGGTTTGTGAAATCATTATTTCGCTTTTGGCCTTAATCATTTGAAACCTCTGACCTAAAAAATATTCTTGAATAAGTCTACTTGTTTCGAGAGTTTTTAATGAATGCTTCTTATATAAATGTTCTCCCACTTTGTCCCGAGTTGAAAGTTACGTCAATAGAGAGGATCCATTTTTTTCATTGAAACCGACTTTGTGTTATACCTACCACTCAACTTACCATTCCTGTGATTCATCAAAAATTTTGACTGTGGATCAAGAGCTTCATGATTATTTCGAAAAATACTCGCGATTTCTCAGCTATTTCGTAATATTCGGTTAATACTTTTAATGAAAGCGTCTTAACGAGTAAAAATTCTTGATGGATTGATTATATAGCTGCGGTGCGGTGTCGAAATGTCGAGCGCGAGCGAGCGAATAAAGTTTTCACGACAATCCGAATATGTGCGGACCGTATCATGAAATCGGCTGCTCGAATCGTTGAGATATCAATTAAAGGGACGGTCGCGCTTTATACAGAGATTTATTAGCAATCGTCACGTACATGTACACGCGAGTCTACTTTTTTTTTTTCTAAATTTTTATTCGCACTTTACTTTCTATTTTCAGTTGGCTGCGTACTTATTGTACAGAAAACTCCGTTCGCGCAACCGCTCATAAGCCCGTAGTTTCCCAATAAACTTTTCAATTATGACACGAAGCGTTGACATCGTTTCCTTTTTTTTTCCTCCAAATTCATCAGTCGAGCCGCTGGTTTAATCAGCGAAAAGTAAGACTTCAAGGAGACTCGATGAAAAAAATACCAGTTGGCTCGAAAAAAAACGGAGTCCGCAATAATGGAGGTAAGAGGAAGAAAGGTGAGTGGTTCAAAATAAATATACAAGATCGCTAGTTTACTCGACTGCGTGGTTCCATCGATCTGGGCCATGTCGTGAGTGACGATCTGTCCCCACTGCATGGCAATGAGGGTCCACCTAATGTCCTGGATGTCGACGTCGGGGAAGAGCGTGAAGCTGACCTCCCGAGACAGCGGCAGGGGCCGACCGCTCTTGGACACCGGCGGCGCGTGGATTCCTGAGGAAACAAAACCATCCGTATGTGCTCGCGGACCCGAAGGTATTCCCTTCCTGTACTTCTCCAAGCACGCTCGTTTTTCAAATAAAAATCGCTCGTTCCTCGCCAAAAAAACAAAAACAAAAAAAAAAGCGCAATTACAATTCGACCGCGAAGAGCGATAAAGTTTACCCCCCGTCCGGCTCTCGCGGCTCTCGCGGCGCGTTTCGCGCCTAACATTCTTACGTATAACACACAACAGTCGTCGGCTGCCGCTCGCGCTTCAATTAGGCCCCGCGTATACCCGCTACGCGTGCTATTAATTATCGGGGCATCGTCCCCCCCCCCCCCCACCCCCTCGGGGGCTGGGATCCAATCGGATCCCGCGCGGAGAGGTTTCGCGGAACGCCTCGCCAGATGACTCCGATAAACACGCGAGCCCCGTGGAGGGAGAGGAGCGACGATGGTTGTAACGCACTCGCGTACCTAACACACGCGGAGCGTTGCGCGGCGCTTGCTTGCAACAATGTATTAGTTGCGCGGCGCGCGTGACATAATCCGCGGTACAATCGCGGTATAATCGCGGTCCCACGGAGCATGAGTCGTTGCGGGGCCCGCGACGGAAAAACCGAATTGGACCGGGACGCAACGCTCCCGCGAGACCTGCGGGCAATAACGGGAGCACATCAGAGCGACGGGCACAAGAGCTGCCCCGGCTATCGAATTTTGCAAACGGTAGCGCGCATTGTAGTAGCGGCACTTCCGAGTTTCACGTTTCACGCTCTCGCTTGGCGCTGGAACCGACCTTTCTCCTCTGCGAGGACGTAAGTATGTATTATTAATTAGCGCTCATTTTAATTTTGGACCAACCGGCTGTCCATTGGCTCTGCGGCTCGTATCGATCGCTTACGCAATTTTTCGCTTGGGGTTTTTTTTTTATTTTCAATGCGACGCGGTGCAATGAGTACCCGTACACATATTAATGTACCATACTGAGTGCGTTATACTGTGGCACACGAATCGATAGCTGCAACGCCTTTCCATCGCTCGCACGCCGGGCTGGTGATAAGTGTAGAGAATATAGCTATATACGTGTGGGATAGAGCGCAGCGACGAAGATTTCCAAATTGGCCGCTCGAATGAAAATTGTACGGTTTTCAACGCTCGGGGATATTTTCCTTGCATTATATATTTCCCAGGGTGTATCGAAGCCTGGAGGTGTTTCGATGTTATTACACACCAGTTATAATGACCCGTCAACCGTCGGGATCCAGACCATCAGTCTGGCTGTCTGTCACGCGTGTATAATGCACTTGTACGCAACGTCTTTCGCGATTAAATTAATACAACGCGCGCGCGCGATCGCGTAAACGTCAAAACAGCTCTGAGCACCTCCAATATATTATGTATTACGCGCACGATCTGGATTTTTCCCGCAGGATCGCTAATATAATTAATGTACAAGCCCCGATCCCTGATGTACATACACTCAGTGCCCGTGCACGTAACAGACTGCGCCTCATCGGCGGAGCGAAAATTAAATAGCAGCAGCCCTTTCGAACCGTTCGTTGTTGCGCGAGCTTGCACTAATGAGTCCGCGCTCTCCTGCAGTGCCACGCTGCATGCAGATCCGCGTGTGGCAAGTCGGGCGATTGTTGATCATGCCTACCCCAATACATAGGTTGGACATTTATGTATACGGCGACCGCGAGAGCTATTTTAACGAAGCTGCAGCGCTCCCCGCGGTGCTCTGCGGCGCGACCGAGGTGGCTAATCGTCAACGCGGCCGCCCCACGGTTATAAGACAGAACAGACACTGCACGGACAGACGCGTGTATAATTATAAGTTATACATATACATATATACAATGGACTTACCGTCGGCGTAATTGGCGGGCAGTAGGCGGGCGTATTTGGTGTTGGCCATGCCCCAGGTGGGGAACTGCAGGTTGTTGCACGAGCCGTCGTAGCTGCGGTAGGCCGAGCCCCGACAGGCCGGCTGCTGGTAACGGCCGGGGCAGGTGTAGGCCGGTGGCTGCTCGGACGCTGGTGGTCCAGGGGCCGGGGACGCCCCGATGTCCGCGTAGCTGCTGAGAGTGCGAGATGACGACGGGAGGACAAGAATACGCTCTGGGTGCCCCGGAGCGACCGGACGGGCCAGTTCCCCTCTGATGTAATACCCGTCCCCGGGGCGTCGGTGGAGCGCTCGGAAGGGGGGAGGAAAAACACGCGCCCGCTCGTGATTAAACATCACCCTCCCTCCGTCTTTTGGTCGGTTCGTGCCGTTGGCCGGGCTCTGTTGCTTCGCGATGTTACTTTGCTCCTAATTTGCGAAAAATCTCTCCCCCCGTTCGGACCCAGTGCCCCTGCGCGGGAATACAAGCTCGATCCGACGATAAAATCCGTCCCCGTAAGTTTTCTACGGTCCGTACGGGCTGCCGTTCGCTGGATTGCGCGATGGCGTGCGCCTCGGTTTCCATCGAAGCCAGGAAAGCCCGTACTATACTTACCATTATTATCCGCAGGAAAACGCAACTTGTCCGCCGCTGCTAAGCTTGGGACGTTGGAAAGCTAATGCGTACGGACACGCTCGACCGTTACGCGTCTCGTAAAATATGTTATCGGAATGTGCGATGGCTAAATTGTACAATAATTCAGTGATAACAGCTCCCACTCGACACTGCTAAAATTTATAGCGCGAGATTCAAGTGTTTCGCGATGGAGCGCGTCTCGCGCGATGATTAATCATTTACTCTGGCATCCCGAATGGATCGCGTTGAGGAAACTGCGATGTAGCATCTCATGTATACCGGCTGCATGGTATAGATACATAGTAGCGACACAGCGTCAATATTATTAGCAGCTAAGTATCTGATGTACATCGATGAAGGAGGAGGAGGAGGAGGAGGAGGAAACATTTCTGGTTCTTATCAGCAGGAAGAAACACGGTAGATGTAGGGAGAAATCGGTACACGGCGCCTCTCTCCCGTCGCGTCACGGCTCCTTTCGCCATTCGCACGCACAAAAAACGCATCCTGCCGGAGGGGCGTGCCCGGCTATATACACCTGATGCACACAACAGGGGGCTTCCGATTTATTGATGTACATGATACCGCGGAGTCTCTGCACGACTGCATCCACACGTGGTGGCTCTTTTTGTACAACACTGCTGGGAGAGAAAACAAAACGCGGGCAACAATCACTTTCGTTTCGCGGACTATGAATAGTGATGGGAATTTTTTTTTTTCACCGCTCTTTCAACGGATACGTGCACCGAGCGTTATCAGCTGTTACAGATTCTGCGTAAACTTCCTCGTTACGTGGAAGGCCGTACAGTTCGCGATGAAAAAGAAAAGCTGTAGTACACCGTCGATAAATCGGCGTAGGAATATAATACACGGGAAGGAGGGAACGAGAGCCTGCGGACAGGCAACGCTCTGATTTGCGATTCCTTGGCTCGCCGGCCGTACTTGTCCTTTCTATTCTTCGCTGCCGAGTCCAGTCCGTTGCCGCGGATGGAAAAAAAAAAAAAAGGAGCAGGTTGTTTTTAAAAGTCGATCGCGCGCTTCGAGCTCTGTGCGCGTTGCGTGCTTTCAAAAGGCAGCGTGCGCCACAAATCACGATGTTGACACGCGTTTTATCCCGCAAATATACGTATTATTTAAATTGAGATCGGGCTCCCCGATAGCGAGCCGTTTACAAGCCTCCGTAGCCAATCCGCTCGGCGTGTCGCTCGAGTAATTATTGTGTGTCTATTAAATTACATACCCCCCCCCCCCCCCCCCCCCCCCCCCCCTCCCCGCCCCCCCCCCCGGCCCCGCGCCCCCCGCTTC
>JAPYYV010012599.1:0-10226 GCA_030522625.1 Copidosoma aretas | reverse complement strand
AGTGTGGCAATACAAATTTTTACACGCGTTACGCGTCTATTTTTAGCCGAGCGAATTGGAAAAAAAAAAAAAAAACGAGCGGGGAGGAGTTGAAGTGTGAGAGTTCGAAACACCTTTACGGTACAACGTGTGTTAATTCTTCGGTTGGCTGTGAAAACATCCATCAAGTGTAAATACACACGTAGTTTCACGCGCGAGCTGCGAGCTGGGCGTCAAGTGTTTCCACTCCCGTATAATAAGTGCATTACGTTACAGGAGAGAGTTTAATAACTGTTTTATCTAAATTTAATGAATGTAAGTATACGCGTGAGTTCGAGTGAATGGATGAAGAACGTTGGCCATTGAGTAGTTATATTGTATATATATACGATCTTAGATGATGATGATGTGAACGATCAATAAATTACCTTTGCGGGGAGATAATGTGATAAGACTGGTGAGAGTGAGACTGTGGGTACAGCAACGACAGGAATGGATGGCGCGGGAAGCCATAGTAGCTGGTGGCCGTCTGTGGGCTCGCCTTCTGATCTGAAACAGCAAGAGTATTCGTTTACGCCCTCATGTCTCTCCGTCCTTGTATGACGTTATAATAAACGCATGATTTATATGCGCTCGTATTGTTGCACGTGCAGGGGTGATTACTTTTACTTCCGGAAATGTACTCTTTGAATTAAAGAACGACGTCTGGAACTGTCGCCTAAGATGGATATATGTATATGTATGTTAAATTCACGTACCCAACATGTCAACTTAAAAAGTTGCATGTGAAAAAAAAACCGATGAATTTGTGTCGATACGGGCATTGGTATGATTTTCCCCTTCCATCAAGTTTGCTGGATTTAAAATGCAGGGCAGTCATGCCGAAAGAATATTTTTTTTTACATTCATCAAACTTACAGTTACCAAACGTATTTCGCTGTCAAACGTCAAACGGTATAAAATTAACAGGAGAGTGGAACATAATATCATGTCAACTGCTAGTGTCAATGTTAACCGACAGGAAGGAAGTGCAACAAAATCTTTGTACGACAACTTATCAAATAATTTAAAGTCCATGAAAAAATAGTGACACATCGGAATACTAAACAAATTGCGTTGAAAAAAAAGTAGTTAACAAGTATAAAATTATCGCACCTAAGCCATATAAAATATATATACTCGTATGTAACCACACGTTTCCAAAGGCGTGGAAATTCTATAAAAGCCAGCCTCATAAATATTGAAAAAGTATACAGATTAAACATATGTATAGATCTGACAGCCGATGGGCAGTACACAGACACGCGTGTAGGTGTATGAGGTATACGCGATACGCCGGAGCGCGTCGGCGCGTATGGTTTAGCAATTTCCATTATGTTTGACTTGGAAAGGTATTATTTATAATACGGCTGATGCTGTACAGCACACACCCCCACACCTGTGTGCTGCACGTTCGTACTGTATGTATGTACACATAGAGTTATACCAGAAGCGGAGGTATAAGGCGTACCTTGAGAGAAAATACTATGTTGTTTCGGTGCGCAGCCGCGTTTCTAATTGTGAATTTAATTAGGCTTCGTTTGAGATACGCGATTCCCCCCGTCGCAGCGGCGAACGTCAAATTGAACTTTATGTCATTACCTCAAATTACACGCTTCGTGCGTGCAGGCGCAAGTTCTGCACTTATGCATACATGCATGCACACGCGCATCAGGCGCATATATAATGCGGCAGCAGAGCATCGGAGCAGTTATACGTGCATCACCCCGGATTGATGGGATCGATTATCAAAGCGGATCAGGAAATAGTGTCTACCTACTGTACGCGCCGGTCAGCCGGAAAAACTTTCGTTCGGTTCCGTTTGCATCAAAATTGCAATCGAATGCTCGTACCCTAATACTTATAGGCACATACAATAGATAGACATGGCACGCTCGAACAAACAAATGGCTTCGCTTCTCGTACGACGGACGCGCTGTTTATCCTGCACAAAAGTGGCTACACTTTTATAGTTCTTTAACTTTTCACTTGGCGCTGTTAACTACCGTGTTATTGAAAATGATTGCAGGCTAGTATACACCGTCGATACAGATCTCGAAAGTTAATTTAAATTGGGTCTGATAAGCTCGCATCGAATTTTTCACGCGTAAACCAATATTCATCGGAATAAATGGAAAATTATAATAATGCCATACTATTGGACGAAGGAAACAAATCCTCCGAGTTGAGAGATTGATAAAATCTGCTCGGCCCGTGAGGAAATCTCGATGCCCGAAGAAAACAACTGCAGGGGTTGGCGCGCAACGGAGTGTCACTGCCAGTGGTGCGCGCTTTTATCTGCAAATGGCCGTCAGAGAGTATACGTATGAACACGGCCAGCCGCGAACCGGACACCCGTGCAGCCGCGGAACGGGCGTTCGTAAATCATTTTTTCGCGAAACACGACCTTCTTTCCTCGGCCGTTCGTCAAATCCGCGACGTTTTCGCGTTTCGGCGCGCGCTGATCACGGGGAAGGATTGCTCCACGTCTCTGTTCTATGCACAACAGAGCGGGTGGGAAAGTCCCGTGGTCCTCCGTTGTTGTTCGACAAATCATATATGATGGGGGTGTACTGCTCTGCAGTGCTCCGTCGTGCGAAATCGGTATTCCTGTCTTTAAAATACCATTAGCTTCGCGTATAGTGTCGAAACGGTTTGCGGGCATGACTCGCGAAAATCCGGCTCGGCTCGAAAATTCTCCGGCGCGACCTCGCGGGTCAGCACTGAAAAAAGGTTCTCTCTCCATCGGTCGCGCGCTCGCCCCCAATCAGCCCAAGCTTTTGCGCGTGTACAAAAGCCCACAGACACGCGCTCGCCGTGCAAAACGTCGCATCCGGTTTTGCTCGACTCCACCGCGTATACGTACATACATATATATGCATGTATAAATTATTACCTTCACCAGAGCATGGCGAGCTGCAGCAGCTCACGCGATAAGTGCGAGTCCGAGGGTATACTTATATGTGTGTTAGCGTGCATGGGAGGGGGCCTTTCACCGCACCCGCTCGCGTATAACATAAGCGTGTACGGATACACGTATATGAATGAGAAACGTGTGCGTTTGTTTGTACGGCTACAGCAGATAATAGCGGCCGATAAATGCTCTGTACAACAGGTACTTGCATATACATATAAATATTATACTGCACGCGTCCGGACTTATATTACATTACTGCATATACACCGTACACCGGACAGGTTTCATTTTTCTATACACCGATCTCCCAACTCCGCTCAATGCGCCACTGCGCCCCGGTTCACCGATCGGCAAATTTTCGCCGGATCGCGATTGTTCCCCACAGGCTATTGTTGCGCGTCCGAGACTCCTGTATAACGTTCCATGCAACGATACTTCTATATAGCCGGGCGCGACGTGTTTCCCTTTCGCCTCCCCGAATCATGGCAGACATTGAAAATCGAAGGCTCGTTACGCGCGCGATGCAGCCGGTAGAAAGTAAAATTAACAAAAGATTTATGGCCCGCTGTTATATCCCGCGGCCCATAACCCGTTCCCGCTGCAGACGCAGTATTCTAATTCCGATCCGCGCCTCAGGAGCTACCGGGACGGAAGCGCGCTGCTCGGGGAAAAGTGATATCCCGATCGACCTGAATTTCAACGGCGCTCGAGTCTTTTCGATCGCCCGTTTGTCAATTAAATCGTTACCATGCTAATGAGGAAATCGGCGAATCCGTGTCGATGTATTATTGTCAGCGGTGCTTTCTTCTTGACATTAGTGCTATTATTATTGCTGTTGTGTAGCCATGTAACCGAGTACAGGTACTTACAGCAGCTTAATCCTATCGGTAATTATTTTCCCCGCTCGAAAGACGGTAACGCGTGCGCACTTCCTCCCCGGCTCTGAAAATAATTTATGCAGATCGCTCGGCACGAGGTATTCGGCCATGATAAAAATTGTCACTTTTCCGCGGCTGAAGCAACTACAGGTTCTGTGGCAACGCTGCGCGGGGTCTTATTTTTTTTTCGATTTCCCATGCAAATGTCGTACGGCGCTGTCGAACGCTTTTTGCAGATCGGCATTTGAATATTTCGATCAACTGGATATACAGGTACGCGCAAACTGGACTCTGCGATTTTTTGCTCTCGCGAAATTGCATTGCCATCATCATCATCATTATCACAAGTTCACAACCACCAACACCATTTCGATCATTTTTAAAACCTAATCGGATCGGCGGTGAGCATACAATAAATTTTCGCGATGCGATTCGCCTTGCGGTTTTGCAACAGAAGTATTATAGGTACGATCGGCGAGGAAAACCGGCAGCCCATGGACGTATGATATTATTATTATTATTATTATTATTATTATTATTATTATCACCACGTTATATGCACACACGTTTATCCTGCATATATATTACATACTCTGCACACGGTGTACTTGCGCGCAATTATCATTTTTATCGCCAGGACAATTTGCGCTCTAGTGCTTCGAAAGTTATTCGCGTAAACGCGTATTTGCACGTAGGTATGTGAGTATGTATAGTATACCTCGTAAGTTCCGTTCGAAATAGAAATAAGCTATCGCTTTCTCGTGGGCGTGACTCACGTACGTAGAATGGAGTAAATACGAGTAGCGCTAACGTTAGCTGCAGCAGTATAAGTAAGCAGTAGCAGCTCTTCATGGTTTGTACCTACCATTACCATTATCGTATATTGTGAGTGGTGTGGCGTTCATATATATATGCATGTATAATACGTAAGCCCCATGAATTTAGCATCAATTTTGCACGTTTTACGTAAGGAGGAAAAGGAGAAAGGGTTTCCAAAGCATTGCCATGAGATGGACGGGTGCAGGGTATAGCGGGGAATAGATGAACGCGGCTTCGACAACAAGATAAGTGCACTCTATCATGCATGCATGCGCTGCAACAGGAGAAGATGATCTGGAAAATGGAGGTGCCGAGCGGAATGGCACCCTTTCCCACATTACTAACGCGAATGCGAGACACCCTGCTTGGTTTTGTAATGATCGTTGTTTGTTCAAAGAACCGGGGCGCGAGCGAGTAAGCGAAACGATAAACTTGAACGTGCTTAACCTTATACGAGACTCTCGGAGCTCCGCGGTCTTTTACTCGAATAAACTTTAAAAACGAAAAGTCACCGACCCGATAACTCTATATTCCGCCGTGAGGAATTAAAATTACCGAACCGCGCGCGCGCGCGCAAGTTATGCAATTTCAATAATCCGCAGTTTCTGCCACGGAGGCCGAATCGAGGTGAGCTAATTACGGATTACTTCATCTCCGTGAAAAATCATTGAATATCATTACCGCGACTGCATACAGTAGCCCCGCAATATTATGTCACGTTATTTTACAAAAAGTATACAGATTTTACGTCGCCGTTTCTGCGCGGACATGTAAATTTTCTTTTCGCGGATGGGGAAAAAACACGGCCCATGGCTGGGGAAAACAAGCGCATTTTCTCGGATTGCGCAACCGACATTGCACGCGGGAATTATTATTGTACCGGAGCGTGGGGCGCGTGCGAGAAAAGAGCGGAAATATGAGAGAGAGAAATTTGTCACCGCCTCGGGGCGTATACACTTACAGCGCGTGTTTTATGGTTCCAAGCGACGTGGGAAGGGACTCCTTCCCTCTCTGGAAACGCCGTATATTTTTTCTTTGCGCAAACTGATTACGACCGAGTGATTGCTCAGGAAGCTTTTAGATTGTCGTGTTTTTCATCACGCGTGTATAATATACACGGTACATACCGCACGCGCAACGCAACATCGCTGATTCTCAACGAATGAGATGATGGAGATAATATATATATATATATTCGTGGGCCCTCTGTTTGGCGTGGCGTAACTTAATTTGCACAACATGTTCCTACGTTGGCTTCAATTGTTGAACAACAAGCGCGAAAGAAGGAACAAACGTTTTTAATCCTTGCGGATCGCCTGAGCACCTAAGGTGATCCTTTTGTAATATATACGCACGGATCTTCGTCCTGATGCGAGCTGTACCGCCGATACATCGAATCTATCTACGGTAATTTTTATGTGCATTACAGCTATTGGCAGTTTTCGTAACATTCCTTTACTTATACTGTTGCTGTGCCCATTGTACGAGTATAGGTACTGTAAACTGTATAGATAGGTACAACTGCTTTTGTTACAAGTACTGTTCTCATTACTCGTAAGTAATAAATATATTTCTCACAGGCCCGCGCCGAGTGGGTTTCATTAGCGCACATCGATAACTGCGTTGCTCGCTGTAATCTATATCCGTGTATACAAGCATCAGCTGCCGGACGATGGTGATTTTCACAACGGCACCGTTGACTTTCGTAATTTCAAGGTTGTCCGAGAAAAGCGGCACAATAGGCGTAGCCTTTCTCATGGCGATGACGCAGCTCGTGCCCGCACTCGTATACGAATGATACACCGATCCGCGGTGCAGTACAATAGAGTACAGCCGGCACGGAGAAAAATCAGAAATCCATTTGGATCGGCGGCGCTTTTTTCCCGCGCTCTGATCGATCCTGCGCAGTTTGCATTAGATTCGGACGCTGTGGAAGTATAGAAGAGCGAGAGTGGATTGCCGGAAAGTTTTACGACGGAACCGAACCCGGACGTGCCGGCACAGCGTACTACTATACGCATCAGATATTATTCTTATGCCAGCAGGAAGGAGAATCGAGCGAGCCGGCGAGTTACGAACGGACGAGCCTCGATCGAATCGAGACGGTGCCCCCCCCCCAAGAGTCAATTTTCCACGCTCCGGCCCATTATACCCGTACTCTAGCTCTCGCCGATGGTTTTTCCCTTCGGTCGAACGAGAAAACGCACAGAAGCCGCGCTCGCTTTTTTCCATCGATCCCCTTGGCGAGGTAAGAAGCGAGTCACCTGCGTCCCCGCGCATTTTCCGTACGGCCGTTGCACACTTTTACACGCGCCGCTGCCCGCACTGATATTATTATTATTATTATTATTATTATTATTATCCCCGCGTGCGTTGCTCGAGCGCGGCTGCGGCGCGCGCGCGGCCCGATGGTCGCGAGGTATTTTACATTTTCGCGCAGCGGAAAAAAAGAACAAACTATTGGAAAGTCAGCTGAGCTAATTGTCGTCGCGCGCCGCGATCGACGCCCGCGCGCCCGAGTGTTTAATTCATGAGGCGAGCCGCGTTTCCCCCGGATCCAGCGAATCCAGCCCGGAGGTCGCGGAGAGAGGCGCGACATTTGTCGCCGGCAGTGGCCGCGGATGGCAAATTTCGTTTTTCTTTCAGAAGCGCGCTCGTCAGCGAGCGAATGGCGCCGATGGTTGATTCGATGCATCGATGTCGGTGGAGTACAGCGCAACGATACTACAAGTACCCACCCCGCCGATGCAGATCTCTGATCGCTGATCATTTTCGCAGGAACGGCGCGCGGGCTCGCTCTCCAACTCCGGGTCGTACCTACTTGGAGGCACCCAAGGTTGCACTGTTCTCCCTTCAAGCGCGCACAAGTCGTTTTTCTTTACCCCCAGCATGATCATCATCGTGATGGGAGACGCGGCCGATGCAGGTGGGACGAACGAAAGCTCCCTCCCCCCTCGTTGCCCCCGGCGCGGAAAACCCATTAGCGGCCGGACGGGGGTGAATCCCCGGCGATCGATCTCGGTTCGAGGCTCGAATTTTCTCCTCGCCCTATATTTATGGCTACGCGTGTATTTTTTATACCCCCTATACAAATATACGAATTATTCATGATTTCCCGTCCTTCGCTCGCTCTGCGATTCCGAATAACACTCGATTCTCGATTGCTCTTAATTTATTCAGCCGTTGCGCCCGAGAGAGCTGTCTTGTCGGAGGAGAGCGAAAAAAAAAAAACTTGGCCGATCCGAGGCGCGCCCCGACAACACGCCGACGGAGAGCAACTTTTTTCGCTTTTCTCCCTCCCTCTTCGGGATTGTTATCGCGCACTGGTGGTTGTTCCGTTTGTTGCACTGGCTGCGTGTACAACGTAGGCATGTATTTTTTCAACGGATGCCTATCAACGGTTCAAGGGGAATTTGAAAGTACCGGTCGAAACTGCATCGGGTGCGTAATGGCAATCGAGCCCGAGCTTTTGTTGTATCGTTAAATTTTGCTGAACCAACTGCAACAGTTTCTTCCAAACTTTTATTTTCCTGCCGAAATTACGATTCTCGGCTGCTAGTAAATCTCTCGCGGGAAAACCACCCCGGCAAATTATACCTGGCTTGCCATTAGCGCGGTCTGCAGCTGAAAATTAAAATCGAAAAAAAGCTGACCACAGGATATCATTTATGGACACGACAATTTAATTAAAAAGCCATTCTCTGATCGATCGCGCGTTTGAAAGTATACACCTGCATTATGAAATGGAAATAACAACACACTTGTTTGCATGGTGAGATGTGGGACGGCAAAAAAAAAAAATCACATAATTCTTAACTGGTGGAGGCGATGGTAGAGGTATAGGTGAAGAAAAACAAAAGAGGAATTAAAAAAAAAAAAAGATAGTAAGCACAGTCACACTGTGTATTATACACAGGTGGTAGAAATAACCCGTGAAAAATATCAAATTGTTATACGAAAAGAAAGAAAAGAAGATCAATTTTTCATGTTATAGTTACGTATAAAGATGAATCAACTAATTGTAAGTATTGGGCAAATATTATATCATTTGGATTTTTAAAATATATAATCGAGGGCAAGGGTAAGCTAACCTGAATTGCAGCTTTCTTTTACATTTATACGCTGTTGAATCAAGTTCAAATGAATTTTTGTCCTTTTTAACATCGCTAATTTAAAAAAAACACACCTTCTAGGGGCAAACAGCTCTTATCGCTTCTTGTATTTTCATGTACCAATAAAAAGCGCGCGAGCACCGCAATTGAGAAATTTGCCTCGATAACTTTATATATGTATTTCAGTTCATCCCCGTGCATGTAGTTTTTAACGTTCGTTTATTACGTCCCTGTGCACAATTGCTCGCAAATGATCCAAACTGTACTAATGTACGTATACATCTTGAGGGAATTTCGTTTGGTTTATTTATCCTTCCAAATTCTTGTACCGATCCTTGTAGCCTCTACCGATCCTTGCACTTAAATTACGTCTCTGTGTTGCAGCATTAGTCGAACAATCGACGAAGCTAGCTGCTCCGCGGCCGATATTACATTGCACTTCATTGCTGTTGGCGCTGCATACTTACTATACTGCAGGGGTGAGCGAGGAATGGAAAAAGTGGATTTATGGGACTCAGCCCACTTACTCATTTTCTCACCCAGCCTCCGAACAGCAACGGCTTTCGCAGTTTTATCCATAAGCCGGGAATGATAGACGGGGCGCGCGGGAAACGCCGTTTGTTCAGTCAGTTTGTATCTCGATACCCAGCTTTTATCCCTGGATCGCCAATACAAACATCGGCCGTGATATCCCAACAGATGTTATTCTCACGCGTTTTTCCGAGCGTCAATACAACGAAAAATGTTACAATACGGATAAAATACCGTCACGCGGTTTCTTGTTAATTTGTCTTTTATTATTATTATTACCAATAGCGCATAAGAGTACAACCCCGATCAAACTGTAGCATTACAAATTTACGATCAAATTCGTTTTGAAAGATATGAAATTGCAAAGTCAAATTACCTGGATACAGCTGTCGGCGTTTTTTCACCTTTTTCGTTCCACCGCCGACCGCGATCGCCAGCACGGCGCAGAGCAGGATCGCCCCAAGTACGCGGTGCCGTCGCGCCATTCTGCAAAAAACAAACGAAAGGCCTGACGTAAGTAAAAAAATCGTGCAATACATAATTCTACGCTTCTGATGGCCGATGCAAATGTAAGAATCGCGTATACGTGTAACGGCTCATTGTATAATAGTCAACTGGCAATCCTGCGCAGCACAGTGTGTTATTATTCTTGCTCTGCTGCACCGCCAAACACAACTCTCTCGGCTGTCAAAATCCATCAATAATACCATAATTATGTATATACGTATGCAACGTATGTATTGTAAGTTCTGCAAGTCGCAGGTAATTCTGATAATAATAGTAATGATACACCCGAACATCGTCGGAATTAAATTACATTTAATTAATTTGAGGAAACGATCGGCTTCCTGTCTATTCGCGCACACAGGGGGCTCTCGGCTGACGGGTTGTACAACTCCATCGGGAGGGGGGAGGAGAAAAAAGAAAAAAAAAACCGTGAAAAGCACCGCC
>JAPYYV010012598.1:0-11586 GCA_030522625.1 Copidosoma aretas | reverse complement strand
CCCAGCCCGGAACGGCCCGGTGTATTGCCTGAGTTCCGACCGGGAGTCTATGTCCACGTCTGGGCATAGGCACCAGGACTGAACTCCTGCACACCTCCCCCTCACGTTGTCCGCAATGACAGAGAAACAGTTAATCGATCCTCGAAGCCAACAGTAAAGGCGATTTTGAAATTTTTGAAAAACTGCAAATTAGAAAAAAAAATTTATTTTCAAATAATTGTTCAAAAACACTTTAACTCCCTGGTTCTGGTGTTATCATCAGGATGATAACACCTAATTAGGCTGATAAACCATCAATAAATTTGATCTGGACACTACTTTTTTTCTTGAAAATTTGAGACAGCCCAGTGTGCAGGGGAGTCTGCAGGGGAGTCTGCAGAAATAGCTGCAGCCCAGTCTGTAGGATTTGGGAGCAATATACATGCAGGAGACTCTGCAGGATGTCTGCAGGGAATTCTGCAGAAAAGTCTATAGATAAGTCTGCAGGTAAGTCTGCAGGATAATTTGGTAAGGGACAGGATATACCAACAGTATTTATACCATAATGTAATTTTTTTTTTTTTAATTATGAATACCTTGAGCTGGTATGTAAAAGACTGAGCCAGAGACATGCTCTGCCAAAAGGTCTAGTGACTAAGCACAAGGGGGTGATATTGAAAATTGTAAAATAACTGACAAGCCTTGGGCTTTGAATCAGGATACTATCTGCAGCAAGGACACTGTCGGTAATTCAAAGCTGGGCTGACAGTGGTCACGTGATATCCAGGGGTTTCAGTTCACGACGGCAGGGGAGCGCAACCTGAGTAGAGAAAGACTGGATGTTTGCCTAGAGTCCACCTCGGATCGTGACGGCAGGGAGGCGATTTTCGAGCAAGAACAGAAGGTCCAAGAGTGCTTGGATAGGGCCTTATGGGAAAGGCAAAGAATCCCTTGGGTGATGTGCCCTGTTTGGTTGACCTAAGACGAGCGGAGTCTGTCTTGTAGTTAGAGTCTAGTTGGAATCGTTTCAACAAGTCCTCTCGTATCAACATTGGTTAGTTAGGATCTTAAGATTTTTTGTTGTAGGAAGAAAATATGGAGTAGAACGAAGTTTGTCTAAAGAGAGAGTAAATTTGTGGATTGAATGAATGTGATACAATTGTAGCTAGAGTAGTAACTTAGGACAGAGCTAAAATTGAGTACTAAAAACATTTTATATTTCATAGAAGTGCTGTATTTATTCCGCTGCACTTGAGTGCATGTTTTGTCCAAGCCTCTCTTTGTGTTACAACTAAGACAGTTTTTCTTTAGTTTGAATGAAGTTGATACTTGGACAGAGAAATTGAGTCACAATCGATCTGTTGTTTGTTTTGGACCGTCAAGTGCACCAAGGGGTTACAAAATAAAGACTACAAAATTATGCAAAATAAAGTAAAAAGCTGCAGTAACAACCGAAAGTTTTTGCTTGCGTTGAAGTCCGTAGTGCGTAACGATAATTTTAATGTGAGGATCAAGGAGAAGGTTGAAATTAATAATAATGATTTAATTGAACCAAGTCGGTGGTATGTTAGCGAGTCTCATCTGGCGCGAGTAAGACTTGTGGTCGTCAGGCCAAATTGGGAATCATAAACCTCGTGGAACTTGCTCTTTGTTATAAAGGTCGCCTACTGTGCACAGAATTCTTGCAAGCATCCGTGGCTTGCAGGTCAAGAGATCACAGCACGTTAAACATGGGCTGATTAAGGAATGTTGCTTTGAAAAGTTACTTTGAGAACTGGATATGATATTTTCTGCTCTTTTCCGTTCGTACTTAACTACAAGAGAGTATATATACGTGCGAGCAAGTAGATGTTGCCTGTGTACATGTTTATGTAATTGGTGAAGAATAAAGTACTTATACTCCGTCTCACCTTTGGCTTTACAACTGACGTGTGTATATTTAGGTACGCCAAGTATGAAAAACATGAGTAAGAAGGCTTGTGCTGATGCAAGACATAAAATTTCGCAGATTACTTACATGTACAATGTGGCATAACTTGGTCGATTAATTTGTACAAAATTACGCGAATTTCGTACGAAGGAAAGAATTGTAACGGACGTGAAAAGCTTTAAATACAATTATTGATTTATAAAACGACTTTAATTATTGATATTTAAATATTGAGTAAAATTTTTATGCTTTACATGCAACTGATGCAACTGTATGATTGAGCGAGTGAGATGGATTGAGCGAGCGAGGCTCTGCTGCCACAGAGCAGTGCGACAAACAGCAGATGTTCTCGAGCAGCGCCGAGACTGAGCAGTATGTGTGTTGAGTGGTGCTATTATATGTAACAGTGTCTAAAAATGGCATTTATTACTAATTCTATCTTTAATTTGTCTCTAACGCTCTTTCCATGCTTCCACCCTTTCTTGTCGTCTACAGACCCCCTAACATGAGAAAACCTATGTTATAGAGATATTGTATTAAATTTCGGCCAGCGTATGTCTGGCAGGAATTTATTACCGGGCCTCTTGACAAGAGAAATCCCATGTTGTAGAGATCAGGTATTAAATTTCTACCAGTCTAATTCTGGTATATACATTAGAAGTTTTTAGTACGCAAGCGGGAAGGTCCTTGGAGGCTTGGCCATGTAGCGAGTAGAATGTAAAGCTTTGTTAGCGTGGGCTGTTTGAGCCCCGACATGTACTCGTTTAACGTTGCTGGCTGTTGCTTTACAGTATCGATATATTTCTGTGCTTGTACAAAGAATAGCACAATTTAGATTGTAGGCTACATCTTCATGGAATCAAATATATTAATTTTGAAAAGAATTCTACCTGTGTAGAAAATAAATGCAGATGTGTCAAATTTGCTTTGAGATGACTATGTGACAACATAAGCTTTAATGAACAGGGAAATGCTGGATCTGGAAGAGAAAGCTGGATAAACCAAAAATAGCAGTTTTTGATAATAAATATCAAAGCGCACTTATAAAGGGGTTGTAATCCACTTTCAAACACAACAATTATTTCCATATTATAGATGTATTATGATAGAATAGGGGTAAAAAAGTTTTAAAACATTTGAGCACGTCAGAAATACTTATACCAATGTGCACATATTATTTCGACATGATTTCATGAAAAACTAACTTGCATATAAAAGGAAAAACCCTGTATCTCGAAGAAAAATCCGGATAAACCAAAAAAAAAACAATTTGTATGCGTTTCCTGATGCGGAAGACAATTTCACCCACGCTAACAAAATAGTTAGTCAATACAGTATAATTACTTCAAAAAATGCGGTACTTCTGAACTTGAATACATCTTTGGTACATATATTACAGAAATAGTATTTCTCTTGCTCAACTATTTATTAAAAAATTAAGAAAAGACAATTATTTCAAAAGCAGGATATTTTTTCCATTCATAGATAAGTTGCATTTAAGACTAACGTGTTTATCTAATCTAAAGATGAAAACATAAAGTCAACAAATCCAATCAGTTATACATTCTTCTGATTTAAATTGTTTAACGAGAATTTAGTAGTATTACACAACCCAACCCACATAGCACATCACGTTTCTGCAACGTTTCTAAAACGTCCAATTAATTCCAAATTTTCAAACATTTCTCTCAAGAGCTCAAAGACATTCCTGAAACGTCGTAAAAACCGTAAAATGTCCATTGCTGAGCTTAGCACAAGTTATATGATACATTTTGGAAACATTTCCGGAATGTTTCTAAAAAGTTTTTGAATTTAGAACTACTTGGGGAAAAAATAAATTGTTTTCATTTTTTAAGCAACACCTCAAATCATAAATAATGACAACAATAAGAGAAAATTTAAAAAAAAGATTGCCTGACCCCGGGATACGAACTGGGTACGATAGAATGAGAGCACGGAGAGATTCCTCATGCTGTGGTAGAAAAGGTCTCCCGCGTACAGTGATAGATACAGCAGTGCATACTGCAGTAGGCTTGAGTGTATACTTACTATACATCTTGCCACACTGAGTTTGCTCGCTGACATACTGATTTGGTATGACACCCAGGCAAACGCAGTATGCGGTGCTGTATACGAACGTAGCACGGAGAGAATTGCGCTACCGCAGTATGAGAGTTTTCTTCGTGAGGCCAGTATCTTATCCACTTGACCGGAGCGGAAAAAATACCGTGATTATAAATTACATCACTATTATGTACAAAAACCAGTCTTTTTGTATTTCATCTGTACAAATATATTACGGAAATACAAATGTGTGATTAGACAGTTCACTTACTCAATTTTATTTGGAAACATTTTTATACTTCACTAATAATATTTTTCGTCTTGCATTCACTCTTTAGATCTAATGCGATGTTCTAATACTTTCGTATTGAATTGGCATTTTAAAGAGACTTTATACATATTGATTTGTTAGTACATTGTCGAATTAAAAAAATATTTTAATAATGCATATTTGCATGATCGCAGTTGTAAGTACGGAAAAAAAAATGATAGTACTTGTACCTTATAAAAACCTTATTTTCTATAGGACAAATGTTGTCTGCTAAGGTCAAGTGGAAAAACTTCGGTAATTGTTAAAACGATTGCGTTACGAACAAAATGTTTCACTCTTAGTCACTTTTGACCTGTTAATTCGGATTATATGCAGAATGACACTGTAGCAGAAACTTTATTTGTCTGTAGGCCATTTAGTTGTGTACGAAATCATGCTCAGCCGTCAAAGTAATTTACCTTACCTGCTAGCTATTCTCCCAAAAATTGTAAGTTACAAACATGATTTTTAATATTCTCCATACTTTTTTTTCAAGTCTCATCGCATGAGCTTTGATTTAAAAAAATTTTTATTAGGGTCGTATTACTTAGTTGTAAGCTCTTTTATTTCGTAAGTATTTTGTCCTTTTCGAACATAGTGCGCTGCGCAATGGGGAAATAAGACTTTTTTCCCATCAAAATCAAATATCTCTAGAATAAACATAGATTTACTAATAATTTTTGTGGAGCGTAGAGGGCAATAAGTGTGGAATACAGGAAAAATATCAAAAAAGTGTCAGGCCCTAAACTGACCTTAAAAAAATGGTTTAAAACTTGATAGTTTTTCCAAACAATATAACAAATGTAAAAAAAATTAAAATTAATAGACTATCTTAAAGATATACAAGGATTGGTAATGACTTATAATAGTTTCGATAATAATTAACGTATCAACTAAACTGTTTTAAACATGGATTATAACCTTAAATTAAGCCTGTCGTACAACCAATTGTATTTTTTTGTTTGAATCATTTTTTGTTGTGTTGCAAACTGTTGAGACAATCATTATTTTTGATGGAATAAGATGGTTGACAAAAAACGTAGGACAATTATAAAAAAATATGTCAGAATTTCCGTTAAAATTTTGTAAACATGAAAATGTATACAAAATTAAGGAGGTTTAAGAGAAAAATTGAAAATTCGGAGTCTTGCTGAAAAAAATATATGTTATAGTTGAGCACATTTAAAGACTCAATGAACTTGTTCAGTTTTTTTACCAGGGAAAATTTCTAGAAAAAAAATTGTTGAAAATTTTCATTTTAACGCAGTCTTTTATAAGGAAACGAGATAGAGTTGCTTATTTACTCAAATTAAGGTACAATTGAAATGTATAAGAACAAAAAAAAATTTCTACAGATACCTTAGGATACTAGCAAGATGTTAACCAAACAAAAATCAAGCCTTGACAGGGATTTTTTTGAAATATGAACGATTACAGTAACAGTTACGTCAGTTTGTTGGCTGCAAGAGGAGGCGCGCGGTAAAGGGGGCCTAGCTGTGCGGGCCGAGGGGACTTCCCGTTCCTCGCCCCTCTAAGCGAAACTCCCAAGCCTCCTGAATAAAAAAAATCATTTTTTTACGATGGTTACGCACAAGAAACTTCGTTTAAGGAACTTATAGTCCCCATCCAAAATAAAGCATCATCTTTGTACTTCTAACAAAACTTTCAATAAAACACAAAATGGTTTCAAACAATTTTCATTTGATAAGACATTGTAATGTCCTACATTGTGAATTTCTGGACGATGAGTTTTTTATAATATAACAACGTATTTGACGCAGAATACAGAAAAACAAACTAAAACAGAATAAGGTACTTAACTAGCCTGAAAAAATTGTTCGAAGACAGAACATTAAAAAAAACCTTTTTCCTAAATTGAGACTTGGTAAAATGTAAAAAGATTAATAATAACACATATAAGTTACAATGATTTTTCGTAATTATTTAGTCCCTTTAAAATTCAAACATGACCCGAAACATAGCAAGCAGTCAAAAAGATAGTATTTTTTTCGTATGTATTTGTATTTTTTATATTATTGTAAGTCATAACAATGATTGTTAAGAAAAAAATACTAGAGTATTCTTGTAGAATGTAAGAAAAGTAATAAACTAGTATCAGGTATATTCATGCCTCATAAAATTCTCAAAATTTTATTGTTTTGAAAACACATACCTGATTATTACTAGAAAAAATTTATTGTAACTGCAACAACAGGAATAATTTTTCACAGAACTAATAAGCTGTAATTCCTGGTAAGAAAGTCAAGTAGTGCGAACGTACTCAACATATAACCTTATGTAATATAAAGCGTAAGAAAATTACTTTTTTTCTGTCAATTTTAAACCATAAATGAGTTCTTCTTTCTTTTATTTATGTATTTAAAGCAAATGACTTATTACATTGTACATCCAAGACGAGTTGATTATTTCTGTAAATGACAGGAGAGAAAGCAGAACAGAACACATCCGAAATTAGATGGAGATCATTGTGTAAATACATAAGGTGAGACCATAACCGATGTCTTTTTTCGTCGAGCTCTGCGCATGGCCCCAGATGACGTCACGCACTAGCTCATAACGTATTGATATGACGTCACCTGGGGGCACTCGGATGAATGCTAAGTTTTCCTGCGCATGGTCTCACCTTGTGTATTTACACCATGATGGAGATCGAATTTATTGAGCATTAAATATAAAATGATCAGAAATTGGCCATGCCAGTTGACAAACATTTTCTCTGGTAAACGCAGAACGACTGCTCGATCGCGGTCACTCGCCTCGCTCCCTCGCTGTTCGTCTTTCCCCCCACCTAAATCCCCTTCGGACTCTCTCTCTTTCGCCAACGCTTTCTCCGACGAACCGCTTTGTTCGTGTGCTGCACATATAGATATAGGTTTTGCGTAGGGTCCTAATACTGGCGTAGCATGATCGGTGTAGGTACTTACTAATCGTGACAACGTACGATTGATAATAACGCCGAGCTTATTAGCAATACAGTACAACGCTAGTACTGTCAACATATGTGTGAGGAATAAGAAAACACAGTAGATAATGAAAATTAATATATTCGTGAGTACAATCGAACTATAAACAAACAATTCAATACATAAAATCATGACATAGGTAAATAAAATGAGGTCTGTTAAATAATTCTAATGCACGTGTAAAATTGAGTTATTAACTCAAACAACTAGTTTAATCCCCGCCAGGCAGGGCAGTGGCTCGGGTACGTTTCCATTCATAATTTGAGCTCTGTCACTGTCAATACGGAGCGCCCTCCTCCTAGCCTGTCGGCCCCAGACCTACACTCTAACGGCAAAGGTGTAAAAATTAGAGGTAGAAAGTGTGAATCTATCGATTTACACTTTTCAAAAGAGGAAATTGAGAATTCCCTCTATGAGAAAAGGGATTTTAACACTTTACCACTTTCAAAGTAATAGTTTAAATGATGATTACTGAAATGCTATCACTGCTTTTAAGAAGTCTGCAATATTATATTCAATTTTACATATTGTTGATAGTCATAATGGATATAAAGACAAGTATCAATATATATTTTAGTTAGCAGCATACCATTCGATACAACGGAAAGTTTTTCAAATGCCGGTATATGAGTAGGCTGTTTCATATAATTCAAAATTTTTTCTTGGTACGTGTTCATGAAAAATTGTGAAAAATCGCAGGTGTCGTGATCAAGAAATTCTTGCTCGATCTACAATCATGATATTTTAATTAAGGTTATAAATATACTTTGTGTCGATAAAAGTATTTTTATACTTACCGTTTCACCCTCATAGTCAAGGAATCGAGGAAATACAAGCACGATACTTTTTTAATTGGAGAGTTTTCCATCCTCTGCTTTTATTTTTTGTTGTCGAAGTTCCCGTGTGTCAGGCATCAGCTGCTTGACTTCCTCTTTATTTCGGCTGTCTGGTGATAAGATTTGTAGCTTACTAACCTAAAAAAAAAATTAGGTGTGTTAATAAAAATATCTATATTCTTTAATAGCCCATGAGCAATGACTACTTTTGAATCATTGCATAAGTGGATATGTAAAATACTTGAAACTCGAAAAATATTATATTGGTTTCATACCTTTATTTCATAAACCTCCTCTACCGACATTCCCGGAGTTTCCTCGAAGCTTAAGCTTTGTTTTCTTGAATGATCTTTCTTCTGGTCTTGTGGTAAATGCCTTGCGGTATATTTCAGTCGGTGGTCAAGTATTCTATTGGACCATCTGACCAGTTTTCCTGCATTATTTACATTTAAATTACTTTAAGTTGCAAGTCAACACTTTGTAAGTATATAGCTAATTATCATTAAAAAGGCAGTACTCATATAAAATTAAATTAACTTATAATTTTTTTCGTATTTTTCATGTACTCACGTATCGATTATTGTGTTAAGCGTCAGATGAAGCCAATGTAGGGAACGCATTTACTATACTAAGCGCCACTTTTATTTTGAAGCAGTGTGGGATGTAGCTGGAAAAAATTAAAAGTAATATACCCTTGCATCTGAAGTAGCGAGAACATTGAGCAATAAAAAATAAATTTTCTGTCTAAAAATGTTACATACACTGAATCCCACAATTTCATCATTTTGTCGCAAAAAAATCGTCCAAGTTAACACTGGCGTTTGTGGTTCAAAATAAAACCTTTATCCAACAAAGCTACTACTTAAAAATCTCTGGGAATTTAATCAAATTTTTCAATCCACTCTCGTATAGGTATGGGAATACTGTCAGATTTGGCCTGCAAAAAATTTTTTGTTTTAATTATGGAAAAATTGCATATAATATTTTGTTTTCTACTTGAACGTGAAACCGGTTTTTTTGGGACCAGGATTCGAGTTACGTTTCCACAAGAGTCACAGCCCAACCGGAAATATTCAAGATACTTTCTCTGATAAATACTGTTTAACAACAAAGTTGCGTATTAATACAGTTCATTAGAAATACGAAATCTTACATTTCTATTATCAGTTTGCGTTTAGTCATAAACAGAGCATCCATTGGGAATATAATAAAAATATTTTTCCTACCTCCAGGCGTTTTTTGAGACCTTTGGACGTTTACTGCGCCCTCGGTAGGAAAAATAGGATCCTTGGTAGAAAACAACTATTCATAACCATGGGCGCAAAGTGCAACTGCCGCTTTGGGGCCCCCGGGCCGCACTTTGGGCCTTTAAATTACTTTGCACCCACGGACGGTAATAGTACATTACGTCCCTAGGGTGAAAAGTAGTAAATGCACGCTTACAGAGCGCGGTTTTTGTACGTTTGTGCCCGAGTCGCGTATATTGTTTTTCTCCGCGAGGGCGAAAAGTGCCGTTTTGCGCCCATAAACATACTGCACCCGGCAAATGACTTTGCGCCCTAGGGCAGAAAAATATTTTGCGCCAGTGGCCGCAAAGTAATTTGTGGGTAAAAAGTGAGCCCTAGGGTGCAATGCACTTTTTCCGACGAGAGAAAAGTACTTTTCCTATCTCGGGCGTTTTTGAGGGGCTGGTGTGCCCTCGGTAGGAAAAACAGTGTTCACCACCTAAGTGCGATCCAACTATGGCTACCTTACGGACCGTCGGGCCGCAAAATCGCCCTGGAGGCGATCGCACTTTTGTGACGAAAACTACTAATTACGGACCTGCCCCGCCCAAAGTACTTTACCGCCCTAGGGTGCAAAGTAATTCGTGGGCCCAAAGTGTGCCCACGGGCCCAAATTTTCACTTTGCGCCCTCGGCAAGAAAAACGCCGTTTTCACCTTGGGCACAAACATATAAAAACCCCGCCCTTCGAGCGTGATTTTTTTACTTTGCGCCCATGATGAGAAAACTACTATTTCCATCTTCTAACCTCAAAATAGCACTTTCACCGCTTGATTTACCTCAAAATAGCACTTTCACCGCTTGATTTTGGATTATCAGACGGAAAAATAGTATTCGAAACTCGTACGTAAAGGCTTCTTTACGAACCTCGTTACGGCCCTCTCCTTCGGCTCGTACCGTAAAATTCTCGGTTCGTAAATATAAGCCTTTCCGAACTCGTACGAAATATACTATTCTTCCGTAGGGCAGTTTAGTTGCACTTACGGCCCTAGGTAAGAAATACTATTATAATTCTAATACAATCTTTTACTGCGGCATCGCATCGGCAATAAACTTTTTGTTTTCCTTTCTTCTTCTTAACTTCAGTCACTTCTGACTCTTGTTAAATCAGTTCCTCTGAAACATCTCCTTTTGTAGCATCATTCGCAATATTACCGATGCTGCTGGCTTCTCCGCCATCACTCGGCAATGACTCAGTGATATTTTCCGTATTAGCAGAATTTTGGTTCAACATCAGAGTAGTACCATTTTTTGAGTCTGTTGTTTCAGGAATGCAAATCAGCGACTCCTGTAATACACAATTATCTCACCTGACGCTTGACAATATATGTAACACATTGTTTTTTTTTCCCCTCTCAGAATTACAGTAAGTCTCAGAGGAATATTGAAATACTCGAAATATCATAATATTACGTTGTGAGCTACACGACTATTAAAAAAAAAAAAGAATATAACTTGTTAATATATAGATATTTGTCAAAAAGGATAATGTGGCGTGTTGCGGCTGTACCCGTAAGTCACTTTCTATACATAAAAACATCCATGCAGATATATTTAGTACTGTAAACTCACACGTTTATTTCAGCGATGAATCCCTGAAGCTTGATAAGAGGTCCTTTTTGTGTTATACCTATATCGGTAAAATCAGTTTCAGTCATCATTAAGAACGCCCAGCCATTTATCATTTCATCTGGAAAACAAAGTTCGTACGGTTATTAGTCTCCTTAAACATTTCGCCGTATACTAGTACTGTAACTATTTTTTACAATTAATTGAACGAAATAATAATTTTTAGCATGTCAGCATAAATTGAGGAGAGTATAGTATACTCTAATAATAAGAATAATAAAACAATGAATTTTATGCTAATTTCATTTTTTGTGGTATATTGTTTGATTTGCATAGATATTTTTTTCCCATTTTTTAGAAATAATATTTTTAGTAAGGTTAAGAACCTCTACTTTTAGTGAATCGGTCGCTCTGAATCGGTCGCTACCTTTAGACTCATGGTAAACTGACCGCATTCAAATCGATTTAATAAATGGTACTTGAACTTAAGGTAGTAGTTGACCCACAGTCACGCATGCGGAGTAGACCTTACATGGACAGGAAAATCTTTTGCGTGTTTGCGTGTACATGTCCCGTTCTGCTTCTATATAGATATATTAGCTCTGCTTAGCTGTCGGCATTCAGTGAAA
>JAPYYV010012597.1:0-11861 GCA_030522625.1 Copidosoma aretas | reverse complement strand
CGCCATCTATTACGACTTGCCGGACTTACAACTCGGATTTGCTGTCTGAAAGGTTAGGTACTGACTATATTTTTGCTATATGAGGTTGGCAACACTTCGTGCTAAATATATCAAGTCCCTCCGACGTCCTCTTAACTCCTGTAAAATACATTATTTTATGGACTGAGATACAAAATTATTAAAACCAAAAACCATAAGTTTTCTTTACGTCGTAATACGGGCATGTTTTGTGGTCATTACCAGATCCAGCGTTATGATCCTTGGCCTCTTTGTATGCTGATTTCAGAGAATCAATTTTTGAAGTGCATTGAGAAATAGTGACTTCGTGACCTTTGCCTCGCATACCATTATGGATTAGCTTCCAAAATTGCGTATGGGTCAACGCCTGACTGCTATACAGTGCATCATACTCCTTATACAAGGACAACAGTAAAAGGATTTCTGAATGTGACCACTTCTTCCTGTCCTGCCGTTGATACAGTTGTGTCTAAGGTGTCAGCAGGTACACGAGTAGAGAGTGACACGAAGTATTGTTTATTAAGAGCTGTTTTATGTTCCAGCAAAAGCTGTGAGGCATAGCCCATATCTGCGAAAATGAAATACCTGTCGTACTGATAAAGTCATACAAAATGTGGAGAATTGTTGGACTATTTACTTACCAGAGTGGGCTCGCTCAAAAGTCTTTTCATCTACATACAATGTATTCCATTCTTCATTGATCGAATCAAACAGATCCAGTTGAAAATTTTTAGTACTAGAATTAGTTATTTGCCCATTAGATGCTTTGTGCATCGACATTAACTTGGCAGCCACAAGGTTATCTATGATCAGTGCACATGGTTAACATGATATACAAACCAATATGCAAATAATTCATCACTCCTGCGAAAAAACCTACCATGTTTGTTTTTTTCCCACGTATCCTTATCCACATACAGGATAGTTGTTTGGTTGGTTGATTCATCGTGCAAACTTATTCCAAATTGATGTTTTACACACCACTCCGTACTGTAGCTGACTTTACAAAAATCTTCACTCATCGTCCCTTTATTTTTTAACTCATGCGTTTTCTGCTCAGCATCTTTGCGATTTTTGTATGCTTGATCCAAAACCTTTGCTTGCATGGATTCATCTGAACATGATCATGTACATTATGTACAATTATTCAATATATGAAATTACGTGAATACATGAGTGAGCAACAAATGAGAATAAGGGTGAAGATACACCCTTCATGGTAAACCAGGAGTCTGTGTTACACAAGGATATATATTAACAAAACGTGATGTATATTTTTTTAAAGTAACCAGATAAGTAAAACAGAATCACGAGCGGGTTATTCTTTATTAAAGGCTGAATCACGACGTGAACCATAAAAGTATAACATTCTGATTTGTTACGTACGATGAGTCAGTTGACGTAAACTATTTGTAGGTTACAACGTTCAAAAAATCACTACATACCATTTTTTACTCGATCTGCCAACGTTGGGGACATTAATAGTTGAATCTTTTCACCAGTATTTGGATCAACTATTGTGACAAGTACTTATTCAGTCGACATTTTGAAACACCTTTTACTAATAAGTACCTTAAACGCAGCCAAACTAAAGTGAAAAATCTGCTTATTATTTACGAGTTTCAGTAGGCGACGACAGTCAGCGCCCCCACCGACCATGCGGTGTTGCCACAACTGCAATAACTTACTGGCTGGCAGCGTTTGCGGAATACACCCCTTATGACATTATACAATGCATTCGAATAACATAATTCGAATAGCATTAGAAAATGAGTTACGCATGCATTTTCTAAAGTAAATTGAAATATCTCAGCAGACATATTGCAAGGTACTTGTATAAAAATTCCTCGGCTGTACTTCCGAATATGTCTTACCTCTAGAACTTCAAGGTTATAACTCCGATTGCACTGCAAATTTGAATACAAATGTTTTTAGGTGTGCTGATTACGAATATAACGGTCCCAATGATCAATAATGACCGTCAGTACCCGACAGTGACCGTAATATAAATAGAATTATTACGCATCGACATGTAGTTCACAGTATTGGTTATTGGAGGTGCAGGGGGCAAGGCCTCCGCTGCGGGTCTAAGGGGCGAGGCCTCCGGTGGGGGGGGGGGGGTTTTGGGGGGGAAGCCCCCAAGACAAAAAAAAATCTGCCGGTCAGTATACAAAAATGTTCACACACAAAAATAGTTACTATTTATTTGATTTAAAATAGGTTGAAAATGACGAAAAAAATGTAAATAAAAGACCACTTACGGTTACTTGCGGTAATTCTCATTGTCAGATTTATCATCAGCACACCAAAAAACGTTCAAGTGTAACCATTTTCAGCAAAATCGGGGGCCAAAATCAAACAGTTAAACCCTTACATGAAGAGCGTTTCAGCTACCAAGATGATACGGATAGAAAAAACGAAGCAGTCGTGGGACTGCCGGGAGAAGCTATGCTTATAAAGAGAAAAAAAAAAAATATCATCTATTAAAAACAGAGCAACATGACATCAGCTTGGTTGACGCATATCCCGCAAATCATAAGTGTGCAAATCAAATGTCCATAAGAATCCATAATAAATTAAAAAAGTTGGTCAAAGAGCAGGTCTATGTAATTATTGAAAAACTATTTTAAAAAATTGTCCAATATTTCGAAAACCTCATATTGCTATTTTCAGGGCCACATTTAAAATTCACGGTCGTACAAAGGATGATTAAATAACACATGCCATTGGTAAACTAAACAATTTATAAAATGTGAAGATGAAAACCTAGTTAAGTCAAAAATTCTAACCAGTTTAAACTTAATCTTTAATTGAAACAATACCACGAGAATGAGTAATTACTGATTCCAACATAGGACAAAACGTTTCTAAAACGTTTAATTTAAAACTTAAAAGCGTTTCCCCCAAGAGCTCAGATACGTTTCAAAAATGTCTTTAAAACCGTAAAATGTCCGTTGCTGAGCTCAGCATAAGTTTATATCAAACGTTTTAGAAACGTTTCCAGAATGTTTTTGGAACGTACCTGAATTTAGTGAAAATTCAGGAGAAAAATGAATTATTATTATTATTATTTTAGCAATACCTAACTTCATAAAAAATAATAACAATAAAAGTACAATTTAAAATATTAAGAGAAAAGAATAGCCGTACTGCGGACACGACCTGGGTCCGTCTGGATGAAAATCGAGCATATGTTATCAACCTGGCCATAGTGAACGAAATTTCTTATAGACAAAATAAAGTTTTTATAAAGTACAAGTACCATTTTTTTTGTTTTCCGTACTTACAACTGCATTTATACAAGTATAAATCATTGAAACATTTTTTTAATTCGACGATGTACTAACTAATCATTACATAGGGGTAAATAACCCGATTTCTGCGCACTTGTTTTTTGGTGGCCGTATTAATATTACTACGTGCTTATTTCACGCAAATTACATCAAACCAATACTCTACAACAAATATCTGCTATCAGTCTAACATAAGATAATTTTTCTGGTGTTGAAAACACTAAATTATTCGTAATAAACGGATAATAAAAAAATATCTCGTTGCATGTATTACTACGCACCCTACCCAATTCCTGCGCACCGTTTACTACGTGGGGCTAAATACTGCAGACCAAATACTGCGCACATAATTTACACAGTTAAAGGGCTATTTGATTTATAAAGGTAAGAATTTTTAATACATTAACTTCCTCTTCCTATTACAAGTCTGTATAACTCGAAAAAAAAACTCAGAAGATAATCGTTCGTGCAAAAATGTTAACAGACTGTTGTTGAGGTTAGCAACACGTCTACTCGAGAAAGTGTCTGTTGGAATGAAGTAAAAAGTTGTTTTGATGGAACCGTCAACTTTATACGACTGCAAATTTTTTTTTAAAACTAGATTTGACTACAATTTTCTGAAAATAATAACTTATGATTATGATATTTTGTTTCGAGTACTTTTCAGACGTATTTAAGTATTTTAAAATACATAAGTCCTGTAATTATATCAAAGTGCGCAGTATTTGGGTCGTGCGCAGTAACTGGGTCATTAACCCGTATGAAATCTCTATTAAATGCAAACTTAATACGAAAGTAGAACATCGCATTAAATTCTAAGAGTGAACGTAAGACGAAAAATATTATTAGTCAAAGATGAAAATATTTTCAAATAAAATTCAGTAAGTAAATTGTATAAACACACATTTGTATTTCCATCATTCGGTTGTAAAGATGGAAAACATAAATACTGGTGTTTGTATCTTATAGTGATGTAATTTATGAACACGGTATTTCGTACACTCTGGTCAAGTGGATAAGATACTTGCCTCTCATCCTAGCAGACCCAGTTCGTATCCCAGGGTCAAGCGTTTTTTTTTCTTCAAATTTTACTTTAATGTTGTCATTATTTACGAATTTAGGTATTGCTAAAAAAATACAAATAATTTTTTTTTTCATGAATTTGCACTAGATTCAATTACGTTTAACAAACATCCCAGAAACGTTTCTGAACCGTATCATATAACTTATGCTGAGCTCAGCAACGGACATTTTATGGTTTTATTGACGTTTCAGAAATGTATCTGAGCTCTTGTGAGAAATGTTTGTAAACTTCAAATTAATTAAACGTTTTAGAAACATTTCAGAAACGTGCTGTGCTATGTGGGTTGTGTGATACTGATGAATTCTCGTTGTACTGTTTAAATCAAACAGAATGTATAACTGATTGGAATTGTTGACTTTATGTTTTCATCTTTAGATTAGATAAATTTTTAAGTTTAAAATGAAACTTATCTATGCATTATTTAATCATCCTTTGTACAACTGTAATTTTAAAAAGGTATCCCCTATGATGACAACATGAGGTTGCTGAAATATTGGACAATGTTGTAAAATAATTTTTTAACACATGAATAGTCCTATACTCTTTGAAGAAGTATCTTAATTTACCATGGAAAAAATATCCTGTTTTTGAAATAATTGTTGTTTATAAATTTTTTAATAATAAGTCTTGCAAGAGAAATACTGTTTCTGTAATATATGTAGCAAAGATATAGTCAAGTTCAGAAGTAACAGCATTTTTCAAGGTAATAGGGTCCTTGCATGAAAAATTCCATTTGGTCCGTCAGGTAGGTTATCAAAAAATATTGGACACGTATTTTTTCTTTTTTCATGTAAACGAAAATTTCCAAAGATAGAGCATATCAAAGTTCAGGAGTTGGGGCTGTATGACGTCATACCTGTATAAAATCCAATGCATAATCGACTACAGGTACGACGTCATGCTTAACTTTCATACGGTACATCTTTGTCAGTTGTCATTTATATAAAAAAAGAAAAAATACGTGTCAAATATTTTTTGATAGCCTACCTGATGTACCTAATTGATTTTAAAAAAAAATTTCACGCAAGAACCCTATTATATTGTATTGATCACTATTTTATTAGCGTGGGCGATATTGTTTTCTCTATCAGGAACCCTATACAAATTATCATTTTGGTTTATCCGGCATTCCCTTCGAGATACGTTTTTCCTTCGCTATAAAAGTTAATTCGTCATGAAATCGTGTCCAAATAATCTGTGTCCATTCATATAAATATTCTTGACGTGCTGTAATGTTTCTAAAAATTTCACCCCTATTCTATCATAATACATGCGAAATATGGAAAATAAATGTTATGTTTAAGAGGTGATCGTAACCTCTCTATTAGTGCGCTTCAATATTTATTATCTCTTCAGGAAACCCGTACCTCTCTAAAGATGGCATGACCATATTGGTCTGAACTAAAAACAAATATTGCATAATTTGCCGTAAATTATCCGTAAATTATCCGTGAAATGAAAAAATTTGCCGCGAAGTCGGATCATACGAGATCGAGAGTTAGCACGACCATAGACGTATCTTGCTATAGAAGGCACTTATATAGCTCTACTTGGGCTCAAAATTTGCCGTGAATTATCCGCTTATTGTCTGTTAACTTTGATGATTTGCCAAAACTATAATAATTTTTTTTTAAAGGTTTTGTTCTCTCGATCGAGAGTCAACACGGCCAAAGCGTATCTCGCTATAGAAAGCTACTTATCTAGCTTTACGTGAGCTTGAAATTGTCCGTAAATTATCTGCTGACTGTTTGTTTACTTTGATAAATTTTCGATTATCCTTAATAATGTATAAAAAAAAAAAAATTTTAATTTTAGTTTTGGCACTTAAAGTCTTTCGAACGTATAATACTAAAATCTAAGAGAGAGACTAATTATTGAAGTCTTATATATCAGAGATAATACACAGTAAACCCGAATATAATAAATATCACTGCTGGCTTCGTTTCGTTTGGTATCATTTGATTGTTGTCAGTTGACGCGTGAGCAAGCTAATCCTCATAGTAATTCTTTATTCTTTAATCGTTTATGTGTAGGGTTAATTTGTCTCGTGGTATCTCGAGCAAGCATTGTGCAAATATTCTGTGTATGTGTATAGAAATAGTGCTGTTTATTTCAAGACGTAAGCAATAAATAAATAATTAAATTATAATGACATGCTCTAACAACTTGTGTTGATTTGATTTAGGAGCCATGGCCGACAGTCATGGACCTGGCAAGCCATGTAAAGTTAAAGCAAGTTTTTTGTATGACATGTTAATAACTTATTTTATTATAATTAACAAGTTAATAATAGTAAAACACACACACACACATATATATATATATATATATATATATATATATATTCATATATATATATATATATATATATTCATATATATGTATATAAACTAGACCTGACTAAATAGCTCTGCACTCAAGTGTGTAATAAGTAATAAGTCTTGAATGTTTTATTATTGCTATTTTTTATGTAGATGTGTATTTAATATATGTATATTTATTGACTGTGTTGACATTTTTTAACTGCTGCGTACTAACGTTTTTCATTTATATTCAGTTATTCTAATTTGTTAAATCTGTAATGAATATTTGTCGTACATCTTGATGTTAACTCAATTGATGGTGGGTAATATTTGCTGTGTACTATTAAATTTTCTATATGATTGTTGAATCTAAGCTTGTACAACCAGTGTGGATGTTTGTCGTACATCTTAATGTTAACTTAATTGATGGTAGGTAATATTTGCTGTTTATTATTAAATTTTCTATATAATTGTTGAAAATAAGCCTTTACAACTAGTGTGTATATTTGTCGTACATCTTAATGTTAACTGGATAGTGGATAATATTTGCTGTTTATTGTTAAATTTTCTATATAATTGTTAAAAATAAGCGTATACAAATAGTATGTATGGATTTTGTAGTTCAAATTCTTATTAAATATTTCCAACATCTGTTATGAAATATATTGTTCAAGCCTTTTTTTATTTGTTACTCTTAGGTTGTTTAAGTTACGTAGAACACTAGGACATTCAAAAAATTTTTTTTTAAATTTTTTAACAATATTTTTATTTCCTACGTAGGAGCTTCATAAGTGCCTTCTATAGCGAAATATGCTTTGGCCGTGTTGTCTTCCGATCGAGAGCAAAACCTTTAAAAAAAAATTATCGTAATTTCAGCAAATTATTAAAGTAAACAGACAATAAGCGGATAATTTACGGCAAATGTTAAGCCTAAGTAGGGCTACATAAGTGCCTTCTATAGCGAGATACGTCTATGGTCGTGCGAACTCTTGATCTAGTTAGCAAAACTCTAGAAAATAAAAAAAATAAAAATCCTAGAATCAATTGGATTTGGCAGTCTTTCTGCGGATAATTTACGGCATATTTTAAGCTTAAGTAGATAATAATAGGTGCCACTTACTTATAGATACGCGATTGGTTATGCTGAACTTATATCAAGTTAGCAGAACGCGCGAACTCGCATGATCCGACTTCGCGGAAAATTTTTTCTTTTCACGGATAATTTACGGATAATTTAAGGCAAATTATGCAATATTTGTTTTTAGTCCAGACCAATACGGTCGTGCCAACTTTAGAGAGGTCGAAAATCGTTATTTTTGGTCTATCTTACTTTCCCTTTAAGATTTAGCGTGCTAGTCTCCGTACGGGCATAGAAAGATATATGTATATGTGGCAACTCAAACAGCCCGCGCTAACCAAACATTCCGTTCCACTCGCTATATCGCCAAGCTTGCAAGAAGCTTTCCCGCAAGCGTACTGAAAACTTCTACCATATAAGATCGAAATATAGCACTGCGTTACGCGGGATGGAATTTAATACCCGACCCCTCCAACATGGGTTTTCTTATGTCAGGGGGTTCTATATTAAATTCCTGCCGGAATCACACTGGCTGTAATTAAATACCCGACCTCTCCAACATGGGTTTTCTCATGTCAGGGGGTTCTGTATTAAATTCCTGCCGAAATCACACTGGCCAGAATTTAATACCCGAACCCTCCAACATGGGTTTTCTCATGTCAGGGGGTTCTGTATTAAATTCCAGCCGGAATCACACTGGCCGGAATTTAATACCCGACCCCTCCAACATGGGTTTTCTCGTGTCAGGAGGTCCTGCATTAAATTCCTTCCGGAATCACACTGGCCGGAATTTAATACCCGACCCCTCCAACATGGGTTTTCTCATGTCAGGGGATCCTGTATTCAATTCCTGTCAGAATCACGCTGGCCGGAAATTAATACCCGACCTCCCGAAACGAAGAAACCCATGTTGGAGGGTTCAGGTATTTCGGCCAGCGTTGACTGTAGGGATCGGCGATACTATTCGATACCACGATACCGTATCGATACTTTTGTGAAAGTATCGATACCAATACCAATACTTTTAGGTATCAAAAAGTATCGATACTCTAATACTCAATACCCTGAGTATCGGAGTATCGGCATTTTTTGCTAGAATATATATTTTTTTTATATAAAAGAAAACATGTCTGACAAGCTATGAAGAGTCTGAAGCTGTATTGCATAACGTTTTGCCTGCATTTACATTGATCTGAACGAAACAATTTTTATCTTAAAAGCATCTTACACCATATTTAAATCAAATATTTGTCTGTACAAATTTCTAAAAAGGCAAAAAAAATTTTACGCACAACTGCATGCCCCTGGGACCGTACTGTTGTATTAAACTTTTTTTCTGCACTCCCCCGCCGAAAGTGCTTCATACCTGCCCTGCTCCAAAATAGATGATCAGCTCTTTCGACGAGGGTATGCAAAAAAAATAGCAAACGCACCACGTTCGGAGGTTAAGAAATGCATTAGATTTCATGTTAAGCACCCTCGGCTTCGCCTCGGGCGTTAATTCTCGTGAAATCTAAGGCATTCCTAACCTTGCTTACTAGGTCCGTAAATAGCTATTTCAGTGTATCATCCTATAGGCTCATGAGCTGTATATTATACATAAAGGTGTATACCTGGTGTATACTAGGTTCTTTCGGGGTTTAACTTCAGGCTGATCCTAAGACAACTTCAAGAGGAAAATTCGTCAGTTTTGAGAGGTAGAAAAAGTTACTCACTACCACCCCAGAACTTTACGTTGAACAGTTGGATACGCATTTTTTCATGAGTCTCCGAGCAGCTCCCAGCTCCAAGCTAAAATCCAAGCCCTATTTGTCAACAAACTGACATAACCTAACTAATAATTTACTGTTAGCAGCCTAATCGATACATTTGTGAAAAGTAAGTGGGTTTTACAACGCAACTATATTGCACGATACATTTATCAAAACCATAATTTGTGGTACAATTATACAACTGTCATCACCGTGACTCATTTTTCTACATTGCTTACCACTTAAACATTGGGGAATTAATTAACATACACATTTTTTACTATTGATATTTATATTCAAGATATACGAAAATTTAATTTTGATGTACTTGTAAAATATAGATTAAAGTGTAAAAGCCCTCGCACTTGTTATAAATAAATACAAACAAATTATCCTACATTTAAAAAGTGATGCATTATGTAAAACTTCCTAATTTCATATTATTTAAGCCGATACATCGATACCGGACGATACTTTCCTGAAAGTATAGGAGTATCGATACCAATACTTTTTCAAGTATCAATTTTCCGATACTTTAAGTATCGATACTTTTTCTGGGTATCGCCGATCCCTACTTGACTGTCAGTTTCATAATAAATGAATATTAATAAGTAACAAAGTACCTTAAACAAAATAACTCAGCGCACATGCTGTCAATTTCTTCATAAATAATAACTATTAAATAACAAACCAGATTAAACCAAGTGACTCAGCAGGACTACTGTTAATTTTGTAATGAATTATTATATATACTAGTCAATAACGAAGCACCTTAAGCCAAGTGATACATGGTGCAAACTATTGATTCATTTATAAATTATTACTAATAAATAACATAGCACTCTAAACCAATTAACAGAGAGCACATACTGTACAGTTGATCATAAGTATAAAGTATTAAATAACAAAGCACATTAATCCAAATGACCCAGCACGCATACTCTTAATTTCAAAATAAATGAATGTTAATTAATGACAAATCACAGAAAACAATATAAACTAGAGTGGATGGAGATAACATAAGAACTAATACCAGGAACCCCGGAGCGCTGACTTTTCTCGCGTTTAAATTGATACCATTATTATTAATAACGTATACGTAAGAACTAATACCAGTTAACCAAGAGCGCTGACATTTCTCGCGTTTAAATTAATACCATTATTATTAATCAGATAAGAACTAATACCAGTTAACCCAGAGCGCTGACTATACTCGCATTTCAATACTTATCATTATTATTAATAACGTATACGTAAGAATTAATACCAGGTGACCCAAAGCGATGACTTTCCTCGTGAATCAATTTACTATTATTATTAATAACGTATACGAAAGAACTAATACCAGGTGACCCAGAGCGTTGACTTGTCTTGGGTTTAAATTAATACCAATATTATTAATAACATAAGAACTAATACCAGGTGGACCAGAGCGCTGACTTTTCTAGCGTTCTAATTGCCCTAGAATTGCAGTCAAATAAGAACCAATAAGAAAATTCAGCGCTCTGGGTCACCGAATTTAACTTATGTTATTAATAATAATGGAATTAATTTCAACGCGAGAAAAGTAAGCGCTTTGGGTTAACTGGTATTAGCTCTTATGTTATTAATAATAATGTCATTAATTTAAACGCAAGAAAAGTGAGTGCTTTGGGTTAGCTAGTATTAATTCTTATGTAATTAATAATAATGGTATTCATTTAAACGCGAGGAAAATCAGCGCTCTGGGTTAGCTGGTATTAGTTCTCATGTTATCAATAGTAATAATATAAATTTAAACGCGAGAAAAGACAGTGCTCTGGGTTAACTGGTATTAGTTCTTACGTATACGTCATCAATAGTAATGGTATTAATCATAACGCGAGAAAAGTTAGCGCTTTGGGTTAACTGGTATCAGCTCTTGTGTTATTCATAATAATGGTATTAATTTAAACGAGAGACATGTCAGCGCTCTGTGTTATCGGGTATTACATATTATGTTATTAATAATAATGGTATTAATTTAAACGCTGGAAATGTCAGTGCTCTGGGTTAGCTGGTATAATAAGTTCTTACGTATACGTTATTAATTATAATGGTATTAATTATAACGCGAGAAAAGTCAGCGCTTTGGCTTAACTGGTATTAGTTCTTATGTTATTTGTAATAATCGCATCAATTTAAACGCGAGACAAGTCAGTGCTCTACTTAGAGCATATTATATACATGTAGGAAGCATTGCATGCCTAGACTGCAAGACGAGAAGATAGAGACAAAACATAAATAGCAGGATAACCTTTCTCTCTCGCACACTCTGCACGATTAGCTGGTGCAAAACTATAGATATATACATAG
>JAPYYV010012596.1:0-11221 GCA_030522625.1 Copidosoma aretas | reverse complement strand
GTCATCTACATTGGAAAATCACATTGCCGTTATCTTGACCGTTTTTCTCGAGATTTTTCACTCATCAAAATCGAACAAAAGGTATGCTCTTATGCAATTTTTCGTGCCCTTGCGATTGGTGCACGCAGTTTTTCTCTATGTACTTCCGTTCAAGAGATATTTGTGTTTTTCAAAAAAATTTGCAGAAAAACTTTATCTTTGTAGTATTTAGAAACACTGACAATTTTTTGACTATTTTTTTCGTAATCAGCGGGGTCGATTACATAATATGTGAAAAAGTCAGGACGGCATTTTTTAGGGCGATTTCAGACGTTTGTTTATTGGGTTATGAATCGTACACTGCTTGTGCATTTCTTTAATACTGAGGTGTCTCTACAAAAGCGACAAGAGCGGCAACGAGCGGTTCTATATAAAAAGATCGCATTGATACACGTACACATCTGCTAATATAAGCCTTACGCTAGAATATTCTAATGCGTAAGAAAGGTAATATGAGCATCATGTTACTTGTGCCGAGCGTTGTACACACGCGCTAATGCTTGGCTTTGCTAATCATACATCACGTTTAAAAAAAATTCGGGTGCTGTCTAGCCTGCCTCGACAACATCCTCCGCGATAACGTAGAAATCTTTGCCACTGTCTCACAGCACTTGAGTCCACAAAGCCTGCAGTGACTTGCATCATTCGATACGCGTATTGACGAGGCTTACTCATGCGCGGTGTTGTGTACACATAACTCTCGATTTCCGCTTAAGATGCTGGGAGCTATGCGACAATCTCATAACATAGGTATGCCGAGTCGATACTTGCTCTGGTATGTGTTTATAGTTTTATAAGGGGACGAGGAAGCGGGCGAGCCAGCGGCTCGCATCACTCAATACACCGCTTAATGATGAAGCGTTTTCCCAAGTACCTTGCTAATATTTTTTGATTTGGTTGGAAGCCAGCAGCATTCGTTGCGCTTGATGCGTCATAACACGAAATGACGCGTCACGGAATAACGTGACGTATAACCGCCATATGAGCGGCAAGTGACGGTCGTGTGACGTAATGAAATAATTCAACTTAATACGTCTATATAGATGTAGCATACGTGTATATACGTGTAGCTATGACCGTCATAATATTGTTAACATGTATTAATATCACAGATGGCTAGTCTTAAATATGTATATATCCACCTATATTATATAGTTATTTTAGTAGGGCTGTCCATACATCTCCCCCACGCCCCCCCCTGGCCCCCAAAACACCCCTAAACCCCCCCACCACGAAACAAAATAAATTTGAAAAAAAAAATTCTACGGAAAGTTTCAAAGTATAAATTGTTTAAATAAAGCATTTATATTTATATAATTTCATGGTTTTACGAATTCTATAAAAATACATTATTATAATTTTTTTAATACGTGTAAAAGTAATCATAGAAAAATGAGTTTTCTTAAAAAATTTAAAAAAGTCAAATTATTTTAAACCATTTCCATTTAAAATCAGTTTTTTTCTTGAACAAAAATATGTAAGTTAAAAATATATAATTTTTTTAACATAACTACACTTCATTGAGTATTATTGTGTCGTGTGATGTAATAATATTAAATGAAGAAAACAAATTTACATGAGAACCTTATTTCATCAATTAGCATCACTATGTCTAAAAAATATTAATATTAAACTATAAGATTTTTTAATCATTCTCATAAATTATTTTAGTATACTTAATAATAAAATTTATGTACATCAATTATTCAAGAATTTCTTACCAAACAAAATTTTTGACTTTATTATTAGTTTCATTTTCATTCTGTATACAAATACCATCTTCAGTTTTGCATCTAGATAACGCAACATATAATCACCCATGTGATAACAATGATTTTTTTCAAGTATAGACCGACCCTGTCGAAAGTTTGACCTTGTGATTTATTTATTGTCATAGCAAAAGCTAAAACTAAGAGAAACTGCTTTCTGTATAAAACGAATGGTAACGAAGGTGTGTTTCCAGTATTTAATGTAATTTTTGGTATGAAAACTCCTTGACCAATTTTTTTACCAGTTATTATGTCTGCTTGAATATAATATTCTAATAATTTTGTTGTTTTTAATCTTGTACCATTACATAAACCATCAGATATACACAGATTTTTCATTAACATGACAATTGCTCTAATTTTCAAAATAAGTTTTTTAGTATTTTTTTAGTATTCATTTATTAAGTACTAAGGACTCGGAGGCCCTATACAGTACGTTACGTCAAAATAAGCTCATAAGGTAGTAGACCCTCACGAATACTATTTAGAATTTCCATCGGAAAATTAATATACATATCGTCAGACTTGTCAACACCTTCATAATTTGCATGATTAATAATATATTTCTTCATATGTCCTTCCATTTGATTCAAAATGTTATTATTTAATAAATATGTGTATTCATTGTGGGAAGTAAGTATAACGCTTTTTACTAAAAAATTGTCTACTGTTGTTTTCCAAATTTTAGGGATGTCAAATGTTTCTATCTTTCCTTCTCCAATATCAAGTAACAATTTCGAAAAGTTATCTTTGATAGAACGCATAATTTTTCTATAATTTTAAAATTTCAAAAAATTCCCAAAGAAATGGACATTTAATTGTTTCTCTAATTATGATTCTATTACTATTTTTTACAACAGGATAATGCATTCTGCTGTCAAAGGTTTTTGTTTGTGTATGCTTTTGATTATCTCTTTTTTTCAAAAAAATCATTTTATAATTAGGAAGTTTTTCCACATTTGAAATTTAATGCGAATATTTATAATTTCCAGCGATAGGATTGTGTTTCATGATTTCCGTCAAAGTTTTTATATTTTTCTTAATTAAATTTTCGTTTTAACTCGAATTTAATATCTCTTGAATGGCTTATAGATCATCATGTATGTATAATTTACCATGTTCTGGTACTTTACTCTCATTTAATTTCAAAGTATTAGAAGTCACATGACAAATTTGTCCTCTAATTTTAATGTTGTGAATGTATTTACCTTTTTGTTCTATTTCGTTACTCATAAAAGATGCTAAACTAAAGATATTATCATAATACCTAATAAGTATTCTAAGATTATTATAGGATGATAGAATTTTTTTTAATTTCTTGTCATATTCACTCAAAGGACATAAAGAAATTTTCCCTTTATGGCAACAGTTACATATTTTTCTTTCTTCTTCCCAAATCATAGTTGAACAATATTGATATTCATATTTTATTTCACCATAATAAATAGGTTCTATGAAGAAATCCTCTTTATTAGTTTTTATTATTCTTTTGTTTTTTTTTATTTGCAGTAACAGTAAGAGATTTTTTCAAAGTATTCCTTGGTTTTTTTTTTAGATGAAAATGATTAATTTCTTAATTTTTTTTAAATACCTTTATTTTCAAACGTAAGCATTTTGATTTTATCAGAATCAACGTCACCCGAAAATGATAAGGTTAATTTTGAAAGACAAAGAATTGCCAAAATATAAGATGAAATTGAAATTTTCAAGATTAATTATTACATAAGAATCAAACATTTTTACAAAACTTTCAATTTCGAGTGCTGTTCCGAAACAACCTCTTTGAAACATCATAGTAATTAAAATAAAAAAATGGGAAAAAGTTGTCACAGCTGTAGTGGTCATGTGACCGTCACATGACCATCATGATATAAAGTGCTGCATCACTCGGACTTACAATCAACAGATTACTGGAGAGCCTCGCCAGCATTGTTCGCTTTCTCACTCGGTAATGTAGGAAATGGACATATTGGGGAGAGAGAGCTTATGCACGGGGAAAAAAATTAATAAATAAATAAATGATACATTAGAGAGAGCAAGTGCATCATAATAGAGAACTTGCTTGTTTACTAGACTTTTTTTTCGATAGTAATTAGTGCACTGAGTACGCGTGTAAGACATTTTTTTTTTTTTTTTTAATGTTATGAATTTATAATAAGTGATCGAAATTTTAAGTCACATTAAAATTGATATCACGTGATATGAAGTCAAAGCTTCTGAATATTCTGAGGTTTTTTCGGTTTTCACAGGTGAGCAAAAAGCCGAACTAACCTTAATATCTTCAACACTGATCATAATATGGTTCTGTTGCACTCATATAACCTTATGTCGTGTCCAAATCACTTTTGGTAGATTTCACGACGTAGCGTGAAGAATTTTGATCATTTACAATAAAATATTTTCAAGTATTAAACTCAGTAAGTTACTCTCAGTCTGCTGTAGGTTTCGGACAAATCGTATACAAATGTGATGAAATGACGCCTTATCTCAATGTTTTACGTCGCGCAACTTTAAGGCAATAAACCTTAAAAAATTCAGAAGAACTGACGTAATAGTCACGTGATATCGATTTGAATAAGAGCTTGATTAATACCCTCAGGAAATAATTTATTTCTCAATTTACTCGGTATTTATCGATGATATTATAATCGATGTATAATCAATTGAGATCACTCTACCGATAGAAAGTATTAGTTGACTGTATCCTGCAGCATGCAAGTTCTCTATTCTGGATAGTACGTCTGGAGCGTATTTAATTATGATTGGCAGAAACCATCGGCCGATAATGTAGCTGAGCAATTTACCTTCAGATCGCTCCATGAGGGATCTGCATCGGGGATCCGGCGTTATGGTAGGGGGCATCCTAGAGGTTGGAGTAGCTCGTGTCCTAAAGGAGTACTCCCACCACCCAATTAGAAGTGGGGAGCATTAGAGCTCGTGCTCCGGAGTCATGACGTCAGAATGGGAGTGGGCGTTAGAGCTCGCGCTATAGCCATCCAGAGCTATGACGTCAGAGTGGGGCTCGTGCTATAGTACGGGGGAACTGGCTCACCCCCCACCACTACTACCCTAGGGAGGAGGGGGGAGTGAGCCAAAACCCGCATAGCCTACCTACGTATTTCATATATTAATCGCATGGGGGGAGTTCAAATTAAAAATCTAAATGTAATAACAAGGAAAATTAGGCAATGGTGTGAAATTCGACAGATCTGGTTATTTGCCTCATACATTGCATCTAAAGAGAATGTAGAGGCCGATATCGAATCTCGTAGATTAAAATCGAATACTATGATTGAATTGTCTTTTTAAATGTTTCAAAATATTTGCGATAATTTTGGGAAGCCCGAAAATTACTTATTTGCAAGCTGCTCTAACGCTAAATGCGATTTATACGTATCATGAAAAAAATATCCAGATTGTTACGCTATCGATGCATTCACCATTTCATGGCATAACCATTTTTTCTGTGCTTTTCTGCCTAGCTCAATCATAATAAAAGCACTACAAAAAATCAAGGATGAAAAAGTGCGGGGTATTATGATTGTTCCGCTTTGGCCGGCACAGCCATTGTATCCTCTATTCACTTCGCTAATTATCTCGGAACCTATAAAATTTAAAGCTAAAAATAATCTTATTTTTTGTAGCGATCAAGGGACTCTCTTCTGGGACGGAGTTACCCTGGTGGACGGGATCTTGTCAGCAAAGCATATAAGTTGAGAGGTGTGCCAGAAGCCTCCATGCCTTTGATGCTTGCATCGTTGACAAGCTCTTCGTTTAAATAGTATGAAACTTGCTTTAAGAAATTGTGGCAATTTTGTTCTGAGAGGATCTTAAATCCGTATGACGCTTCGATATCTAATATTTTAGTTTTCTTAACGGATATTTTTGATAAACGAGCAGCTTGTAGTTCCATAAATTGTTACACATCGGCTATAAGTTTTATGATAGGTCCGCAGGTTGCGCAAGATGATCGGGTGAAAAGGTTTTTCAAGGGTTTGTCAAAAATTAGACCAGCCAAGCCCAAATATGATACGACCGGGACCTGAAAATTGTCCTAGATCATTTTTCTTCCATTAAAAAGAACGAGGAACTTTCGGTAAAAGATGTATATTTAAAGTTAATTAGTTTGCTTGCGTTAATTACAAGCCATCGTATGCAAACTTTTTCGTTGATTAAAATGGAAAATATACAGATTAAAAAAGATCAAGTATAAATTAAAATTTCAGATCAAATGAAAGCATCAGGGCCTAATGAAAACCAACCTCTATTAGTTATACCTTTTGTTAAGAAAAATAAGAACATTTGTGTAGCATCAGCATTATTAAATTATTTAGATATAACAAAAGAGATTTGCGAAAATATTAAGAGGATGTGAGAGGTAAGAGGTTATGTTCTATGAGGATTCTGCCGTTTTCAACTTTTCTCCTTTTTTATTTAGCGAAATTGAATGAAATTTTGTAGATCTACTTAAAATTGACCGTTGAAGAGCGCTGAACTCTTGGATTTGCAAAACAATATTAAATAGTAAAGCATCTACGTCATATAATACACGAAGACGTTTCATTATTAAATATTTATTTGTAAATCCAAGAGTTGAGCGCTCTTTAATGGTCAATTTTAAGTCAATCTACAAAATTTCATCCAATTTCGTTAAATAAAAAAGGAAAAAAGTGGGAAATGGCAAAATCCCTATAGAACATAACCTCTTAGCTCCCACATCCTCTTAAATAACTGTTTATATCACATAAAAAGCCTTAGAGGACAGTTATTGTGCAGACCTTAGCACGCTGGGTCAAAGAAACCTTGGAAAATAGTGGTATTGATACCAATATCTTTACAGCGCACTCGACGCGCCCCGCATCGACGTCGCGTCGCCGCGAATCGAAACGGTATTGACATGGATACTTTACGCAGAACGGCTGGCTGGAAGAAACAGTCTAAGATTTTCGCTAAATTTTATAAGCTAGATTTAACAGTAAAAAATGATGCGTTCGCAAAAGCTATACTAAATACTAAATAATGAGTTTACCATAACGTTTTGTGTCTGTTCGTAGTTTAATAAATAAAAAAAATTCAAATGTTCTATGCAAATAATTTGTAATTATTTTTCATTGCAATAGCAGCTGTAACATTTTGCTTTAAATATCTACAAGATAATCATTTCGGAATAGGCGCGTAATACAATTAAATGATTGAACGAACTTACCTGTAAGTAAAGTTCTATGATAATTGTATAAAGCGCCTCTTCCCAAATGATTATTCCCTCCACAATGATCATTTCCCTTCCCCCTAAAAATGTTACAGCGATATTACTTTAAAATAATGAGGTGCCGCGGCGGGTCAGCGGCGAGAGAGATAAAGGGAGGGCACGCGTGCACGCCTACTGGCAAAATGTTTTGTTTTGGCGTTGAAATTAGTGGTAACATTGATGCGAAACAAGGGAACTACAAGGTAATCATTTCGGAGGAAACGCTTCATTCAATTATGATAAAACTTCACTTACAGGTACATTCAAACGACGCACAGTCGGGGATTTCGTTTTTTTTTTTGATGGTCGGGAGTATCATTGCTGAGGGGTGAGGAAAGGGGTGTCCCCGGCCCCGCGCAGCCCTACCCCCCCTACCGCGCACCTCCTTCCGCCGCCTATGGACTTGATATTTCGTTGACATTTTACATTGATTGACTTTGAAATGCGCCATAACGTGCCTCGAAATTTTACTCATCGATTGTAAAAACAACAATGTATGAAAAGATATGTTCTTTTTTCACATCTCTGCATTTTTAAAAGTTTTTTGTCCATGTCATAAGTTGATTTAAGGTTAAGTCTCATAAGAACGTACGTTAAAGAACTGAATTTTGACATGAATTTTTTTCAAACAATGACCCATAAAAATACTGAAAAAATTCATGGTGATTCAGGACACTTTAAAGAGCAAATTCACAAAGTTTCATAGTGATCTCTGCATTTTCATACAACTCCCGACCATCCTTAAATACATAAGTAGCGCCCAAACGAAAGAAGGTAGAGCAATAATTTTTTTTAAATTAAAGCTTATTGTCTGAAAAATATAGGAAAACTATAGAGAAAATTCAAAAAAAAATATTACATGCCGCAAAAATTATGGAAATACGGAAAATTCGTGAAACTTCATATTTGTCACCAAAATCATTCGGTAATATGTGCGTCATGGATTACATATGAAAGATACTTTAGATACTTTAAACATTCTACCATGTAAAAATGTTTTTCGAACATATATTACAGTCATAAGTCGAAAATGACCGAAATAACCTCAAAATAACCTCTAATTCTTCATAAATTACCTATATATATGTTTTTTTTTTTTATTTCCGTTTATTTTTTGGCTAGCTAATTTGTAAAGAATTTTTTTTTTTTTCTACATACATTATGATTTGAAAACTGATGCATACATAACCTACAAATATTGTACAAATAATCTTCAATTATGTTTTATCTCGAAATTTTCAGTTTTTATTGGTTTAAAAAAAATACGATATCGCAATATTTAATGTTTCTGACAGAAGCGAAGCACTGGTAAGTTGAAAAAGTATAAGAATCTGAATATAACCTTAAAACATTGTATTTATAACCTTAAGTCTCGTTTTTTCTAACAGGTTTTGCTTGTGTTTTGTATGTACAGAATAAAAAAGACTATTCTCAACTATATTTAATATAAGTGAAAAACAAGTGCACATAAAAGACAGTTATAATTTTATCATAACCTCTAAATATTGTAATATTAAAGTTCAATTCTAGTTTTTCTCTTAGGTTTCTCTTCTGATTTGTTTACACAGTTGTAAAAACTCTTTGACGATATTGAATACAATACTGGTGCTTGGAAGAAATAGATATAATAAATAAAACATGATCTTACTTATAAATGAAAAATAATCTTCTCAATTCAAATAGTGATAAAAAAAGGGAAGTAAAATATGAGCTTTTTTTCAATATGATGAATGTTTCCACGCAAGCTATATATTTTCATACAAAGTATTTTTTCAGTTCTTCAGTATAGTGGGTGTTGTCATTCGTATTTTTGTGTATCCTTGGTTCATTTATTAATGATAGCGAAGCATCCGAAAGGTAAATACTTCGATTAAAAACATCTATTAGTTGGGCTTGCATTGCCGTGTGATCTGCTATTAAGAGAAATTTAACAAAAGCTGAACGAATGGAACGAACTAAAAGACAGAAAGCGGAACGAACGGAAGCAACAAAGTAGAATTTTCGTACATGCAGAGAACTTACCTTAAGTTACATCAAACTATGAGACAATTCCTACAGTTGTATTGACAAAATAAGAGTAGTAAGTAAAAAAACCCGGTCATTTAAAAACCATTACAAGAATATGTTTTAGAGTAAAATACGTTAAGTATATTTTTACTTCACTAATCTCTGATAATGTAAATAATTTGCTTTTAATATTTAACAGGCAAAATTGGCGAATAAATTTAAAAAAAAATCTTAGTTAATGCTATTTTCAAAATATTTCGGGATTATGTTAGGACTGTACAATTTTTAATATAAATCAGTACTTTGCGTGTTTTTACGACAGTAAAAAATTAATTTTGTTTAATTTTATGTAAAAAAGTAAGCGAAAATTATTAGAAAAACTCTAACTCGAGATTTGTAGTCGAGCAGTTTAAGGTTATGTTCGAACTGCAACAACAATCTGTATGCACTCATATTTCATGATTGATACGTAAAGTGAATTTTGACAATCGTCTGTGTGTATGATACGCGAGAGGTATTTAAAAAAAAGTAATTCAAGGTTATTAGCCTTAACTTTCAAGGTCACTTGTGGACCATTAAACTTTTTTTTAATGTCACAGTACTTATCTTATGTGTTGTACAGAGAACAATAAAGTATTACAATTGTGAAAACAAATATTAACTAAAAGCATATATTAGAGCGTAATTAAAGGTGTTAATATAGTATTTTTAGGTTATGCTCTGAATAAATATATTTCTTCCAAGCACCAGTATTGTATTCAATACCGTAAAAAGAGTTTTTAATACTTGTAAATAAATCACAAGGGAAACCGAAGAGAAAAACCATAATAGGACGTTAAATTACAATATTTAGAGGTTATGTTAAAATTATAACTGTCTTTTATAGGCACTTGCGTTTCACGCATATTAAATATAGTTGAGAATATAATCTTTTTACTTCTGTACATACAAAAAACAAGCAAAAACTGTTAGAAAACACGGAATTTATGGTTATAAATACAATGTTTTAATGTTATACATATTCAGACTTTTATACTTTATCAACTTATACGTGTTTCGCTTGTATCAGAAACATTTGATTCGTATTTTTTATAAACCAATAATAAGTGCAAATTTGGAGATAGAACATAATTGAAGATTATTTGTACAATATTTGTAGGTTATGTATGCATCAGTTTTTAAATCATATTGTGTGTAAAAAAAAAGTTTTTACAAATTAGTTAGCCAAAAAATAAACGGAAATTAAAAGAAAAAACATAGATATACATATATATATATATAGGTAATTTTTGAAGAATTAGAGGTTGTTTTGAGGTTATTTCGGTAATTTTCGACTTATGAATGTAATATATGTTCGAAAAACATTTTCACATGGTAGAATGTTTTAAGTATCTTTCATGTGTAATCCATAACGCATATTTTACCGAATGATTTTGTTGACAAATATGAAGTTTCACAAATTTTCCGCATTTCCATAAATTTCCCGGCATGTAATATTTTTTTTTAATTTTCTCTATAGTTTTCCTATATTCTGCAGACAATAAGCTTTAATTTAAAAAAAAAATCATTTGCTCTACCTTTTTTCATTTGGGCGCTATGTATTTAAAAAAAAAAAAAAACACGAAATCCCCCACTGTGCGACGCTCGCGGGTTATGGAAATAATTATTTTGAAGACTGAATCAACGTCGTTCAAACAGTGAAACCCATACGTTGTTTTAAGAAAAAATCAATGTGTTATAAAAAGACAAATGATTCGATTTTTTTCAATAAACATTTTGGAAATAATTTATTACGTTTGATGAAATTTTGGGGGTTGGTTCGCAGAGCACGCAGGGGGCGGAGTCCCCCCGTAATATTAAATCATTGGTTTCTCGAAAAAGAGAGCAGCTAGAATTTTGATTCTTGCAGAATTATTATTAGTGAACATCACAGAAACATATCCTGTCATCCGTTTGTGGATCCATTTTAAGATTATTAGCGCTCCCTTCAGGACCACTGTGACCGACGACACACAGTGGGAAGATAGTACACTTAAAAAATATTATCGTAGCGTCTGCCATGAGGTATGGCTAGTGCAACTGTACAAACTATAGTAAAGCCATTATAGTCAAACTGGCGATACCACTCTGGCAGTTTCTACCACATTTTTTCTAGCAG
>JAPYYV010012595.1:0-10815 GCA_030522625.1 Copidosoma aretas | reverse complement strand
AATAAGGCATGATCTTTTCATTAATTACAAAAAAAATCGATTTTCCAACGGGAAACTGGAAAAACTGTACTTACGCCCTTTGCACGGTGAATTTTCCTTGGCTGTAAATACCCCCGGAAACCGATGCGTCTACCACTTAAGAAAGTCACTAAGTACAATTTTTTTCGTAAATCTCATTTGCGATCCATCGTGAATGAGGCTGACGTGTCTGATTTGTACTATTCATTATTAATTATTGCATTAAATGAAAAATTAATAAAATTAAAAGTTAACACGTTTATTATTTATTCAAAATCAAGCTCTGCTCTGCACTTACGGCCTTTTTTCTTTGTAGGCGAGACGCCAGCTTATGCTACTTCCAGAGCAAAAACCTCCTTAAGTACATAAGGAGTTTTTATTTTGGAATCCATGCTCTCTCTCTCATAAACTTTGCAGAGTAAAAAAGCAGTAAGTGCTCTTACGCCTCCTTTCCGACGCAAATTCCAAATTTTATGTCACGCCCTTTTTTCGTCACCTGATAAGAATTTTTACTGAGATTATTCATCTTCAATAAACCATAAGAAATAATTGAAAAATTTGTCATGATTTGCACGGTAAAACGAGAAATCGTCTCAGGAATCGATTGCTATAAAAAACTCATTTTCGACCAAAATGTCACTTAACGACTTTTTTCCCTGGGACGGCAGTTTGGAGTTAGTGCCGTGAGCCGTGACTCAAGCTTTGACCTTGCAGCTGTCTGCAACGGCCTCACATAGCGTTTCTTGGCGATCTAAGAGAGTAACTGAGTAAAAGGCGAGGTAAAAGGTTATCATTCGCCTCCACTTCACTCGGCCCAGAAGCCGTATAGGCTGTTTCGTATATGTATAGGTTCTTTGGAACTTTCAAAAAGCTTGATGGCCGTCTCGAGAAACAGAAATCTCTTCAATATAAGAGTCGGTTCCCTAAAGTTGGCGTGGAGTTGTAGTTTAGCCTCCGTAGATTCCAATAAAAGGTCTTTCATATGAAGGAGCTCTCCTAGTTTTACCATATATCGCCTGAGTTCCAGTAATAAAAGTCGAGTTGCTTTTGCTCTGGCCACGGTGGTTCGATCCTCCTCACGATGGACTTTATCTGAGCTGGTAATATTTCACGGGCTCGCCTGCGTTTCGAGTCCGTATAGCAGTGCGTCCGAGGCTAGACGATATTTATAAATATATTTGCGTTGCTACTTAAGCGCCCTCGAGCCCAATGATCACCCTGGAGTTATGCACATTATTGACGAATACTACTATTGGCATCACACGTCTAATCAAGTAAACCAGCGCAATAAAATAATAGTATTGATAAAAAGACTTGTAAATAAGATTGTCATCAAGATAAATACTTATACTTATGTACCAAGTACTCGTGATTCTGATTCTCAATTTGAAAAAAGCTCACGTATTGCTCTGCAATCATTGATGAACAAATGGATTCATTTTTTAATTAGACCATATTGAAGCAATACATATGTATATTGTATTGTATTACCACTTAAGCGCTGGGATCCGAGAAAACCACCGCCAAAGCAGGATTTTGACCGAAAGGTTGCAGAGGCTGACGTCTATCTACAGCTTTTGATTGACCAAATCAAAAAGATTGAGCAGCGCCAGCAAAATATTGAGGAACAATGGCAAGAAGAGGGAGAAGAGTCTGGAGAGTCAGAGTCCCAAAAAAATTGCCAACGCTACGTCAACATACTTAGGCAGGCCAACGCCATGTTAAATTCGGTCAAGCACGCCATTGTCCAGCTCCAGATAGCTAAGGTAAAATAAGTAGTTTTAGTCACAAATGTGCATCTCTCCAGGGCGGTCCCTGGGCCCGAGGGACCGTTGGGACCGAGGTTGGGACCCCCCTGGTCGGATGCACATGAGTGGCGAACGCTGTTTTTCCTACCGGGTTTACCAGGGCTGCAAAAGTACCCGAGGTAGGAAAACATTTTTTTTTTTTTTTGCAACATCCTTATTCATCGAACTACATCTTGTTTCCAAAAATATGTATATTTTTCCCATCACTACTGTTAAAAAAGTTTGATATACTTATATCCTCTTTTTCATCTGAATTTTTTTTTTTTTTTTTCTCAAATTTATTTGCAGAACACTGCTATCCCTGTCAACGGTGTTTATCAGGGTCCAGCAGCCGAGCCGGTACTCGTGACAAGCCCATATAAACATGGTATGCTTCTACTTCTCGTATAAACACATAATATAAACGCATACCAACATGCAAGTCCTTAGCGTGGTACTGAAAAACGCGTTTTTTTCAGTTACAGCCAGGGAACCAGATCCAACGGTGCAAACGGGCATCGAGCTTGGCTCTGAGTGCACCGAGCCACAAAACAATCATTTGAATGGTGGGCAGTTTTGTTTTCCAATAATTACAAATTACGCTTATTACGTTATTTTTTTCTTCCGGCTTTCACCAGCAAACTTTTTTTCTCTTTGATTATCATTTTAATTTTTTTGGTGTAAAAAAAATTGTTTTTCCTACCTAGGGCACTTTTGCAACCCTGGTACAGCCTTGGTAGGAAAAGCAGGATTCCCCACTAATGTGCATCCGATCACGGCGGGCCCAGGGACCGCCCTGGAGAGATGCACATTTGTGACAAAAACTACTATTCTGGCAATCATTTTTAATTTTCTCCCATTTTTATTCATTTCATGGAATTTTCATTTTTGATGCGTAATGTTGATGTATATGTTATACGAAAATAGCTTCTTGATGGGAAAAAAATCAGCAGTTTGAAAAATTTGTGTACGTATTTTGTCAGTATCTACCAGCAGAAGTCTTGCGGTCCCAGAATATTCATATTCTTCTTCAGATGAAGACGAAGACTTTTATGACGCTGCCGATGAAATCACCCCAACCATGTCCCAAGCGATGATGTAAGAACATTACATATTTAATTTGTTTTATTCACTATACGTCCAAAAATGTAGATATTGATGGAAACAAAGTTTGAGGTGAATTTTCAACATTAACGACTGTGGCATAGAAAACAAGTAAATTCGTTGGTTTTACAGTTTTACTTGCAACACAATCATTAAAGCACAATCAGACAACTTTGCTGTTATACCATGGATTATTTAAAGTACACGGCATAACGGCATAAGTACGTGATAGCTTTTGAATTAACCGTAAGATGTCTCAAAGGAAAAAAATTTCGAAACATTGGTTTCTATGCGTACAATTTACTATATAATGTAACGATCCTTTTTTCTTAATTAAATTATCCAGCGGAAATTATTACAGAAAAAAGCGCGAAATCGAAAAAACACCAGTTGTACCTGAAGACAGTCTTATGGGTCTTATGGATAATCGTCATATGACCATCAAGGTTCCGGCCACTCCTCCAGTCAAGCATGATGGATCGATAGACTATGACGGTATGTTTTTTTGTTTGATTTCTCTTAAATTTCTGCACCTAAATTATGTGTAATTGCTTATGTTATCGTAAATACTCATCTTCACACAAGAAGGAAATAATAAACGAGGTTGATTAGCGCATTTTTTGTTGACGCGAGAAAAGCCCGGAAAAGTTACCGACTTGGGGAAAGGGTCGCATGCGACGTTATCTGCTCTATAATGGTTCAAAGCCGTTTTGTGTATTGATTAAATAAGAAGAAGCAGTAACAGCAGGGACAGCGGTGGCAGCGACGGCGACAAGTTTTACTTACATCTTGTCAACCAACTAATCAATTCGTCAACCGACGAACCATCTTTTTTCCTTTTTACCATCAAATCAATCCACATCGTCAAAGTGCTCACGCGTACACTGTCAGTATTTCTTGAGAGCGCCAGTTCATCTTTAAAGCTCATCATCTTTTGCGGGTGCAAGAACGTGCCATCATGTTGTGCATCACTAGAAAATCACGGTTATCGTGGCCTGTCGCAGCGGTGGTTTCGTCCAGGTTCTGCTACTGTTAGTCAGAAAATAGTCTGTAGCCTCTTAGGCCCTTGTCTTGGTCTTGTATATATAGTTATGGACGCGCGTTGTCACCGCAAGCTTCTACAGTCAAGCTATGCCAAAGAACGACACGGATTGTAAGTCTCGTTCCCTTTTTCCATGCCCTTCCCTTTGCTGCCAAACTCTCCGTCCCTCGTTCACCCTTAAGGAATAAATTAAAAATAGATTCTTTTGGGTCCTGCAGCTATTTATTTGTCTGCACCTTACAACTCCCTTTTTTAATTCATGATGATTGCGTTAGAGAGAGGAAGAAAGAGAGAGAAAATCTATTTTAAGAAGCTTTGAATTCTCTTTATAACGAAAAAGAGAAATACATTTATGCGGAGAAAAGCGCCGAGTTGTGGGTTAATTTGGATTATTATGACATTTCACAAAGACAAACATGACTAAAAATTTTTATTATAATTTTTTCTTTTTGATAAAGATAATCATCTATTGACCTATCATCTATTTTTATTACAAAGTGATTTTTTCTTAAACATCGTTTAGTCCATCGATTTTAAAGATGATTCAAATAAATTAGTAGGTAAATTGTTATTGAGAAAATCTTTCTAATTTGTTTACTCCTTTGACCAACGTATTCATGAATGCAATATATTTTTTGTTGCAGCAATGTACGAGGAGGAGAGCGAAGGAGAGGGTAAGAACGCAATTTTCATCATTTTCACAATTATAATTATTATTGCTAACATTGCTGTTGTTATCGTTATTGTTAGTATTATTATCATTCACAATGTTAGAAATTTTATTTTCATAGTCGATTCCATGGAGAGTCATGGATCGGTGGTGACGCATCTATTATCTCAAGTAAAAATTGGCATGGACTTGACAAAGGTCGCCCTACCGACGTTTATCCTAGAGCGCAGATCGCTATTGGAAATGTACGCTGATTATTTCGCACATCCTGATCAGTTTGTCTGGTATGTACTACTTTGTACAGTTGTACATTGTATACTTATTCTCTCCATCACCTTATATAAACTAAGCATATTTTCGAGTAAAGTTCACTCATGGTCACTTCGGATGTCGTAGTTTTTTTAACACCAACACAAAAACTTGATCAAAGTAACGACAAAAATCATTGTCAATAGTTCATTTATACTGTGTAGAAATCTTATAAATTAATAATATTTTAAAGTAATAGTAAACGTAGCTGTCGTTGATAATAGTTGAAATTTATGAATGCTACTGCAAGAATATCTGAATTTACACTATATCATTTTACAATTGTACTTTTTTATATGTCACACAGTGTCTATTATCCATTATCCGGTAAGTTTCGTAATAAGCGCGATCGCGGTTGAAACTAAATCAAGGATTGCTCGAAAATATTTTTATCGTTTGATAGTATTGCAGACATGCCAACACCCAGGGATCGCATGGTGCAGGTGGTCAAGTGGTACGTATGCAGTTTCCATGCTGGTCGCAAATCTGGCGTAGCAAAAAAACCGTACAATCCGGTGCTGGGCGAAACATTCCGCTGTTTTTGGGACTTGTCGTCGTCGTCTTCGTCGTTATCGTCGTCGTCATCGTCTGAAATCAAGGACACATCGAATGTCAAGCCCGTGGAAAACGGACCGGTGCCTTGGTGCAATCAAGATCAATTAACGTTCGTTGCTGAACAAGTTTCACACCACCCACCCGGTTAGTAATCCCTCGGCCTACAATATAAGTGTATCGTAAGTAATTATCATCGTCTCGTTGGTTTCGTGTTTTCATGACGAAAACCATTCTCTCTTTGAGTTGATTTTTTCACTTTTCACACGAATCGAATATTAAAAAAGTGGTACGGAAAAAACCAAAAATTTTAAAAAGAATTAATTTAAATATTTTTGGCAAGTAAATTTGCGTCATCACGATCAATGACCTTCGGAATGTTGTCCGGGACATTGAAGAAATGTATTCACACTGCTCAAAGTACAAACAAGTATTCAATGAACAAATGAATTATCTGGGTCTTGTGTAGTAAGCGCCTTTTACGCGGAACACCGCGCCAAGAAAATTAGCTTTGGCGCATACGTCTGGACAAAGAGCAAATTTCTGGGCTTGAGCATTGGCGTGCACAACGTAGGCAAGGGATGGGTAAGGGTGCACGACTGGGACGAGGAATACGTGTTGACCTTTCCAAATGGATATGCGCGCTCGATCCTAACAGTACCCTGGATCGAACTTGGTGGTTCCATCAGCATCAACTGTACCCAGACTGGCTACAACGCCAACATTGAATTTCTCACCAAACCCTTTTACGGTGGCAAACGCAACCGAATCACTTGCTCGGTCAACGGACCTGGCGAGAAGAAACCCTTCCTGCAGATCAATGGCGATTGGAGCGGCGCCATGGAAGCCAAGTGGGTTGATGGGGTAAGGATTACGATTGTTTTTTTTATACCTTATGCGCTCGTTCATCGATCGATAATGATTTCCATCGCGTTGTTTCTTGTAATACCAACAAAATAGAGGACAGAAATGTTTGCGGACGTAAGGGAGCAGAGGATAGAGAAAAAATTGGTCAAACCCATGAGCGAACAAGAAGACAACGAGTCACGCAAAGTTTGGCGAGAAGTTACAATGGGACTTCGTATCAACGACATGGATAAGGCGACGGCTGCTAAATGCGCGATCGAGCAAAAGCAGCGAGACGACGTGCGCTACCGCAAGGAAAATAATATAACTTGGCAGACAAAGGTATTTTATTCCCCTTACAATAATTTCCTCATGTTTGTATGGCTATAACCTTGCAAGTTTATAACTTTTTTTTTTTACAAGCAGCTTTTCAAAGATACCAATGACGGTGGCTGGGTGTACACAAATCCTCTGGAAGCGAGATTACGAGTGACAAGGACCGCCCCAACAAACGACTCGGTTGATGCTCCAGGTTCTTCCTCGGGCTCTTAAACGATCTTTCCGACGGCCATTGTTATTTAATCGTGCGCACAAATATACACGAAACAGCTGTAAAGATATGTACATTTCCAACTTATCTTTGCTCGCTACAGGCCTGTACAATTGTATACGTGTTTTCTTTTTATTTTTTTTATTTATTTATTTTTTTTTCAAGGGTATGTAACAGTGTGCCCATTCATGTATTAATAACTTTTTTATCTATTGGTTTTTGTATAATCTTTAAAAACTTACTTGGAAAATATTGATACATGTTTTGTTGAAAAAAAACTTGCGTTTTGCATCCTTTTCGTGGTTTTTTTGAATTGTTTTCTAAAGGCTTCGTTCCTACATACAACTGCACAGAAAATATATCTCAAATGTTGTTTACTTTTTTTTCATACTTTGCTTTTGTTGTCATTCTCAAGAACAGAGATCCGATATCGTGCCAGCCAACTGCTTAAGTTTTTAGCCGCAACTTCTCAGTATACTACACCCAGGGTGCGTTCCGAAATGCAAGCTCGCTGATTGAATGGCAACACTGGATGGAGCGGGACATTCAAATCCAATCATTGACTGTTATCAAACTGTATTAAAACCCCATTTTCAGACTGATTTCTGCAAACAATTCAAATTTAAAAATCCCGCTCCTTCCGGTGTTGCCATTTAACCAGCGAGCTTGCATTTCGGAACGCACACAGCGTCTATCATATTTTTCCAAGATTTCATCAAAATTTAAATTTGATTGGTTAATTCTCGTGGATTCTTTTTCCTCATTGGATTGTACGGGGCACGTAAGTACAAGTGGATTGACTCGGATAAATGTGATTGACTCTGGGTGTATGTACATTATCTTAATAATTTAAAAAATACAAAGAATAACTGAAGTGTGAAAAAAATTTTAATTTCTTTCTGTAGCACGCGAACAAATAACAGTAAAAATCGAATGTACGATACAGTGATCTAGTGATCCTGCGATAAGATAATTGTCTAACATGCGATGATTATAGATTGAATGTATCCAAGTGGCCTTTGATGATATAGAAAGACAGGAAGAAAAATTTATGGACAAAAGTGGGTAGAAACAGGTTTTAAGCATCAGTTTAAATACTCTTACTTACAGTTCTTCCATTTAAAAGACAAAAATAAGGCGCTACTCTCGTGGTGGAACGTTGATCCAGGATGGTGCATTTATAAATGTAACGAATATGTATAAAAATTGATTTAGACCCCCAAGGAAAGTTGCCAAGTATATTTTAAATGATTTTCAAGTAATTTGAAACAAATAATGATGGTCTTGTAGTATTATGCTCCAATTATTATCAACAAAGAAAAACGATACACTGATGAATGTAATGTTGACGTAGCGAGTACTTAGAATAAAGAACATAAAGATGTTTAAAGAGTGTCAAGAGTAGCTTTTTTTGTTTATAGTAATGGCATAATCTTATATAGTAATCTGCATAAACATATATACTTAAAATCTGATATTAGGGCAAAAGATTTATACTGCAGGTGAATGGGTCTTGCCAAGCTTAAGTCATAAAAATCCAGCCCCCTAAACAATAAATTAAATCACTGGAATAAATTATTCAAGTTTCAAAAGTTAAATAAAACATTCTTTAATTTGTTTATTTTATTTACGCAAAATAAATTAAAATTTTGTACAAAAATATACTTTGAAGCGATGACACTTGGAACTAAGAAAAAAATTTATATCGACAAGTAACCCATATAAAAGTCATCAATTTTTCTGCAAGCTGGCGGAAACCTCGCGCTCGAAGATACAAGCTCGCTAATGCCGGCCAAAATACTGGGTAAAGCAAGTTCACAATACCCAACATCTAAATCATTGTTTCTAATCGACTTTTGATTCTCACCATATTTATATAACACTTTGACCACAAACGAAGATTTCATAGATAATGTCCGTTGTTGAGAATTAAACTTATCCTCGGTAAAAAGGTTCAAGTTAGATTCCATGAATCTCAACAGCATATAATGAACACTATTCACATCTCGAGATTCAAATAATATTTCTTCACCAAAAACTAGTTCAGCAGTGTACTTCATAGCAGACAAGAAATCACTCAAGCAAGAATGAGGTTTATTGATCTCTTGTTCCTTGTTTAAAATATGATACTCTATGCAGCAGTTCCACAATTCAAGACTTTTTTTTTCATTTCTACACGAGCCAACTACAGAGAGGCATCTGTCGCAGTGAATCAAACAATTCTTTATTTTCAAATCTTTAAAAACGTGTTTATTTAAAACACAACGATTGAAGGAATAAAATAAATCCGACACTTCTGGATCAAGTGAAATTTGATGATTGTGACCATGATTACAGCAATACCATTCCTGAGGATCACAATTCAAACTTGGCAATGGCAAGATTCTTTCGAAATTAACAGTCTTGGTGATTTGGTTTTTGCAACAAATGCAAATCAATATGCAATCCTGATTTTTTAATGGCAATTTTGCGTCGTTTGAATCAATGGCAAGTTTAGTAAATTTACCATTAATATTGACAATTTCAGTTGCGAATGATCCAAAAAACAAATCTGGCCGAGTCTGAATTCTAAAAGACATCCATCGGCTAGTAAACTCCAGGGATGATAGAGAAGACGGTAATAATTTTACTCCAGGTAGAGAAAGAGTGTAAATTTCTCCTTCGATGTCGACTTCAATGGCGTTCTCCAGCAACTTCATTTTAATCGCAGCTGCGTCAATGGTTTTTGTAAAAGATACATAAGCACTCAGAGACCTCAATCGCGGCCTCAGTTCCAGGGTAACAGATTTCATTTAATTTTGTGTCAGGTGTGGCAAGAAACTTTTAATGAAAATAAATACAGTCAATCGCAAACATGATGTTTGACACGATTAATTATGATGAAGAACAAACTTTTCTCTTGTATATCTGGTTATTAGTTCTAAATTTACATTCATCTCCAGCAATGTACTTAATTTAAAGCACGATACAAAATCAAAGTAACCAAATATTTATCGTAATAACGCGTCACTGAGTTCCACGAATGAGATTATTTCTGGACTCACGAAATACTCGAGGTTTTCCCTAAGAAACGAACGATCAACCAATTTTGAGGTTATACGTGCTCCGACGCTCTGATGAATTTTTTTTTTTTTTATACTAGGGGGCTCCGCCCCCTGCACGCTTCGCGCGCCAACCCCCAACTACCCTATTAACCAAACATATAATTTTCCATTATTTTTCAAAAAAAAATAAAATGTTAAACTATTTTATAACAGTTAGTTTTCATTTTTTTTAATTTAAATTACTTTTTATTCAATTTTTCAAAATCCTATTTTTAAATTTTCTCGCTCTCAGCTAGTCTCAACCAATCAGATCAAGAGTTATTCTGTCGGCAGTCACACGTGTAACTGATTCTTTTAGGAGAGAAATCGTCTGGCTTTTTTCTAAAGGCACACGACCGTGCGACCACCATAGAGATATTATAAATAGAGTAGAGAAGCTGGCTGTAGGCGCGTAACAGCGTTAGAGAGAGAGAGAGATGGTTTGATGGTTTGATGGTTTTATTTATAAGCCTTGGGGTCAGAGATGTTAAGATACCTGACATAAGTATGGAACCTTTGTATGATACCAGTGCGATAAGTATCGTACTAATAGGGACAAATACCTGGTACAGATATGAAACCTTTGTATGATACCTGTGCGATAATTATCATACTTATAGGGACTAATACCAGGCACAGGTATGAAACCTTTGTAAGCAAAAAATGGGACCCAGCGATTCGAAATGTCGCACCAGATAAATCGCGCGCTACTCAAATCAACTATATGGACAAAATCGCCAAATCCAAGTAATCCGCAAGAACTATAAACCTGTACACCAAGCTTTTTAACCCTGTAACCAGGAAGACAGCGATTAGGTAATATAATAAGTACACAAATTATTGAAAAAATAACA
>JAPYYV010012594.1:0-10229 GCA_030522625.1 Copidosoma aretas | reverse complement strand
ACGAGACTTGAACCAAACCAAGTCCCACCCTGCCCCTACACTGCTTGACTTCGGTGATCGACGAAACTGCTACTCTACCGCTGCGCCACCGTGTCGGTAATTTAAACTATGTTTTTATTTAATCAATAATTTAATAAATCATTGTATTATTTAACTCGCTGCCCCTCGGTCACTGGGTTAAAATGTTTGAAATTCAAATTATGTTGTTATTTAATCAATAATTTAATAGATCATTGTATCATTGAAATCGCTGTCCCCCCGGGTACTGGGTTAAAAAGCTTGGAATTCAAATTATGTTGTTATCTAATCAATAATTTATTAAATCATTGTATTATGAAACTCGCTGTACCCTACAATCCTGGGTTAAATAATTAAGGAATTAGGTTCTGTTGTGATTTGATCAATGATTTGTATACAAACTATATTATTTACTTTCTGTCCCCTGGGTAACTGGGTTGAAAAGCTTGGGCTTTAGGTTATGTTCATATTTGATCAATAATTTATGTACTAACAATATTATTTACTCGCTGTCCCCTAGGTTTTTAGGTTATAAAGCAGGGACTTAGGTTTCGTTGTTTTTAAATATATAAATTACTGAATCATTGTACTATTAAACTTGATGTCCTCCGGGTCACTAGGTTAAAAAGTCTGGGTTTTAAGTTATGTTGTTATTACATTAATATTTTATAAAGCATTGAATAATTAAACTCGCTGTCCCCCGGGTTACTATTTCAAGAAACTTGGAATTCAGGCTATTTTGTTATTTAATCCATAATTTGTTGAATCATTGTATTAATAAACTCGCTGTCCTCTGGGCTATTGCGTTAAAAAGCATTAGATTCAGGATTTGTTGTTATTTAATCAATAGTTTATTGATCCATTGTATTATTAAACTCGCTGTCCTCCAGATTACTGGATTAAAAAGTCTGGGATTTAGGTTATGTTGTTATTACATCAATATTTCATAAAGCATTGTATAATTAAACTCGCTGTCCCCCGAATTACTTTGTTAAAAATCTTGGGAACTAGGTTATGTTGTTTTTCGATCAATAATTTGTTAAATCTTTGTATTATTTAACTCGCTGTCCCCCGGGCTACTGGGTTGAAAAGTTCGGGCTTTAGGTTATGATGCTATTTATTCAATAATTTATTGTATCATCGTGTTATTAAACTTGTTTTCCCCCGGAGTACAGGGTGTACAACTCGAGATTTAGGTTATGTTGTTATTTATTCAATAATTTATGGAATCATTGTATTATAAAACTTGCTTTTCCCCGGGTTACTAGGTTTAAAAGCATAGGATTTTGTGTATGTTGTTATTTAATCAGTAATTTATTAAATGATTGTATTATTAAAATAGCTGTTTCCCAGGTTACACGGTTGAAAAGCTTGGGATTTGGGTTATGTTGATACTTAATCAATAATTTAATAAATTATTGTATTATTTAACTCGCTGTCCCTTGGGTTACTGGGTTTAAAATCTTGGGATTTAAGTTATGTTCATATTTGATCAATAATTTATGTACTAACTATATTATTCACTCGCTGTCCCCTAGGTTTTTAGGTTAAAAAGCAGGGATTCAGGTCTCGTTGTTTTTTAATGTGTAATTCACTTAACCATTGTATTATTAAACTTGCTGTCCTCCGGGTTACTAGGTTAAAAAGTCTGGGATTTCAGTTATGTTGTTATTACATCAATATTTCATAAAGCATTAAATAATTAAACTCGCAGTCCCTTGGGTTACTGGGTTCAAAAGCATGGGATTTAGGTTTTGTTGTTATTCAATCAATTATTTATTAAATCATTGTATTAATCAACTCGGTTTCGCCTGGGTTACTGGGTTAAAAAGCATGCTTATTAGGTTATGTTGTTTTTTAATCAATAATTCATTTACTAAGTATATTATTCACTCGCTGTCCCTCGGGTTTTTAGGTTACAACGCTTGAAATTCAAGCTAAAATGTTATTTAATTATTAATTTTCTAAATCATAGTATTATTAAACTCGCTGCACTCCGGGCTAATGCGTTAAAAAGCATGGGATTCAGAAATTGTTGTTATTTAATCAAAAGTTTATTGATACATTGTATTATTAAATTCGCTGTCCTACAGATTACGGGGTTAAAATGATTAAAATATGATTATATTGTTATTTAATAAATAATGTATAAATCATTGTATTTCTATACTTGCTGTCCCCTGAGTTACTGGGTAACAAAGCTTGGAATTCAAACTATGTTGTTATTTAATCACTAATTTAATAAATCATTTTATTATTGAAATCGCTGTCCCCCCGGTTACTGGGTTAAAATGCTTGGAATTCAAATTATGTTGTTATTTAATCAATTATTTATTAAATCATTGTATTATGAAACTCGCTGTACCCTAAATTCCTGGGTTTAAAAATTAAGTTACACGATCCAAAAGCTTGGGATTTGGGTTATGTTGTTACTTAATTAATAATTTAATAAATTATTGTATTATTTAACTCGCTGTCCCTTGGGTTGCTGGGTTTAAATGCTTAGGATTTAGGTTATGTTCATGCTTGATCAATAATTTATGTACTAACATTATTATTTACTCGCTGTCTCCCAGGTCTTTAGGTTAAAAAGCAGGGATTTAGGTTCCGTTGTTTTTAAGTATATATTTTACTGAATCATTGTACTATTAAACTTGATGTCCTCCGGGTTACTAGGTTAAAAAGTCTGGGATTTATGTTATGTTGTTATTCGATCAATAATTCATTGAATCATTGTATTATTAATCTCGCTGTCCTCCGGGTTACTGAGTTAAAAAGCGTGGAATGTAGATTAAGTTGTTATTTAATCAATCATTTATTAAATCATTGTATTTTAAAACTCGCTGACGCCCGGGTTACTGGGTTAAAAAGCATGGAATTAAGGTTATGTTGTTATTTGATCAATAATGCATTAAATCATTGTATTATTTAACTCGCTGCCCCCTGGTTTCTGGGTTAAAAAGTTTGAAATTCAAATTATGTTTTTATTTATTCAATAATTTAATGAATCATTGTATCATTAAAATCGCTGTCCCCCCGGTTACTGGGTTAAAAAGCTTGGAATCAAAATTATGTTGTTATTTTATCAATAATTGATTAAATCATTGTATTATGAAAATCGCTGTACCCTAAATTCCTGGGTTAAAAAATTAAGGAATTGGGTTCTGTTGTTATTTAATTAATGATTTATATACAAACTATATTATTTACATTCTGTCCCCCGGGCTACTGGGTTGAAAAGCTTATGCTTCAGGTTATGATGCTATTTATTCAATAATTTAGTATATTATCGTGTTATTAAACTTGTTTTCTCCTGGATTACAGGGTGTAATAGCTCTAGATTTTGGTTATGTTGTTATTTATTAAATAATTTATGGAATCATTGTATTATTAAACTTGCTTTCCCCCGGATTACTAGGTTTAAAAGCATAGGATTCTGTGTATGTTGTTAACTAATCAGTAATTTATTAAATCATTGTATTCTTAAAATAGCTGTTCTGTAGGTTACACGGTTAAAAAGCTTGGGATTTGGCTTATGTTGCTACTTAATCAATAATTTAATAAATTATTGTATTATTTAATTAGCTGTCCCTTGGGTTACTGGGTTTAAAAGCTTAGGATTTAAGTTATGTTCATATTTGATCAATAATTTATGTACTATCTATATTATTCACTCGCTGTCCCCCAGGTTTTTAGGTTAATAAGCAGGGATTCAGGTCTCGTTGTTTTTTAATGTATAATTCACTGAATCATTGTATTATTAAACTTGCTGTCCTCCGGGTTAATAGGTTAAAAAGTCTGGGATTTAAGTTATGTTGTTATTACATCAATATTTCATGAAGCATTAAATAATTAAACTCGTTATCCCTTAAGTTACTGGGTTAAAAAGCATAGGATTTAGGTTTTGTTGTTATTCAATCAATTATTTATTGATCCATTGTATTATCAAACTCGCTGTCTACCCGGTTACTGGGTTAAAATGATTGAAAATATGATTATATTGTTATTAAATCAATAATGTATAAATCATTGTATTATTAAACTAGCTGTCCCCCGAGTTACTGGGTAACAAAGCTTGGAATTCAAACTATGTCGTTATTTAATCAATAATTTAATGAATCATTTTATTATTGAAATCGCTGTCCCCCCGGTTACTGGGTTAAAAAGCTTGGAATTCAAATTATGTTGTTATTAAATCAATAATCTATTAAATCAGTGTATTATGAAACTCGTTGTACCCTAAGTTCCTGGGTCAAAACATTTAGGAATTAGGTTCTCTTGTTATTTGATCAATGATTTATATACAAACTATATTATTTACTTGCTGTCCCCCGAGTTACTGGGTAACAAAGCTTGGAATTTAATATATGTTGTTACATAATCAATAATTTAATAAATCATTGTATTATTTAACTCGCTGCCCCCCGGTTACTGGGTTAAAAAGTTTGAAATTCAAATTATGTTGTTATTTAATCAATAATTTAATAAATCATTGTATCATTGTAATCGCTGTCCCCCCGGTTACTGGGTTAACAAGCTTGGAATTCAAATTATGTTGTTATTTAATCAATAATTTATTAAATCATTGTATTATGAAACTCGCTGTACCCTAAAATCCTGGGTTAAAAAATTACGGAATTAGGTTCTGTTGTTATTTCAGCAATGATTTATATACAAACTATATTTTTTACTTTCTGTCCCCCGGGTTACTGGGTTAAAAAGCTTGGTCTTTAGGTTATGATGCTATTGATTCAATAATTTATTATATAATCGTGTTATTAAACTGGTCTTCCCCCGGATTACAAGGTGTAAAAGCTCGAGATTAAGGTTATGTTGTTATTTATTCAATAATTTATTAAATCATTGTATTATTAAACTTGCTTTCCCCCGGGTTACTAGGTTCAAAAGCATAGGATTTTGTGTATGTTGTTATTTAATCAGTAAGTTATTAAATCATTGTATTATTAATCTTTCTGTCCTCCGGGTTACTGGGTTAAAAAGTCTGGGAATTAGGTTATGTTGTTATTACATATATATTTTATAAAGAATTGTATAATTAAACTCGCTGTCCCTCAGCTTTACTGGGTTTAAAAGCACGAGATTAAAGTTATGTTGTTATTCAATCACTTATTTATCAAATCATTGAATTATTAAACTCACTGTCGCCCGGGTTACTGGGTTAAAAACCATGGGATTTAGGTTATGTTGTTATTTGATCAATAATGCATTGAATTATTGCATTAATAAACTCGCTGACCTCCGTGTTACTAGGTTCAAAAGTCTAGGATTTAGGTTATGTTGGTATTACATCAATATTTTATGAATCATTGTATGATTAAACTCGCTGTTCTCTGGGCTAATGCGTTAAAAAGCATGGGATTCAGGATTTGTTGTTATTTAATCAATAGTTTATTGATCCATTGTATTATTAGACTCGCTGTCCACCAGGTTACTCGGTTAAAATGATTAAAAATATGATTATATTGTTATTAAATCAATAATGTATGAATCATTGTATTATTAATCTTGCTGTCCCCCGAGTTACTGGGTAATAAAGCTTGGAATTCAAATTATGTTGTTATTTAATCAATAATTTATTAAATCATTGTATTATAAAACTCGCTTTACCCTAAGTTCCTGGGTTAAAAACTTTAGGAATCAGGTTCTGCTGTTATTTGATCAATGATTTATATACATACTATATTATTTACTTGCTGTCCCCCGAGTTACTGGGTTAAAAAGCTTGGAATTCCAATTATGTTGTTATTTAATCAATAATTTATTAAATCATTGTATTATAAATTTCTCTGTACCCTATGTTCCTTGGTTAAAACATTTAGGAATTAGGTTCTGTTATTATTTGATCAATGATTTATATACATACTATATTATTTACTTGTTGTCCCCCGAGTTACTGGGTAACAAAGCTTAAAATTCAAACTATGTTTTTATTTAATCAATAATTTAATAGATTATTGTATTATTTAACTCGCTGCCCCCTGGTTACTGGGTTAAAAAGTTTGGAATTTAAATTATTTTGTTATTTGATCGAAAATTTTATAAATTATTGTATCATTGAAATCGCTGTCCCCCTGGTTACTGGGTTAAAAAGCATAGGATTTAGGTTTTGTTGTTATTCAATCAATTATTTATTATATCATTGTATTATTTAACTCGCTGTCCCTTGGGTTACTGGGTTAAAAAGCTTGGAATACAATTTATGTTGTTATTTAATCAATAATTTATTGAATCATTGTATCATGAAACTCGCTGTACCCTAAGTTCCTGGGTTAGAACATTTAGGAATTAGGTTCTGTTGCTATTTGATCAATGATTTATATACATACTATATTATTTACTTGCTGCCCCCCGAGTTACTGGGTTAAAAAGCTTGGAATTCAAATTATGTTGTTATTTAATCAATAATTTAATAAATCATTGTATTATGAAACTCGCTGTACCCTAAATTCCAGGGTTAAAAAATTAGGGAATTAGGGTTTGTTGTTATTTGATCAATGATTTATATACAAACTATATTATTTATTTTCTGTCCCCCGGGTTACTAGGTTCAAAAGCTTGGGATTCGGGTTATGTTGTTACTTAATCAATAATTTATTTAATTATTGTATTATATAACTCGCTGTCCCTTGGGTTGCTGGGTTTAAATGCTTTGGATTTAGGTTATGTTCATGTTTGATCAATAATTTATGTACTAACAACATTATTTACTCGCTGGTCCCCAGGTTTGTAGGTTATAAAGCAGGGATTTAGGTTTCGTTGTTTTTAAGTATATAATTTACTGAATCATTGTACTATTAAACTTGATGTCCTCCGGGTTACTGGGTTAAAAAGTCTGGGATTTAAGTTATGTTGTTATTACATCAATATTTTATAAAGCATTGAATAATAAAACTCGCTCTGCCCCGGGTTACTGGGTAAACAAGCTTGGAATTTATGTTATGTTGTTATTCGATCAATAATTTATCGAATCATTGTAATATTGAACCCGCTGTCCTCCGGATTACTGGGTTCAAAAGTCTAGGTTTTAGGATATGTTGGTATTACATCAATATTTCATAAATCATTGTATAATTAAACTCGCTGTCTCCCGGGTTACTACGTCAAAAAGCTTGGATTTTAGGTTATTTTGTTATTAAATCCATAATTTGTTGAATCATTGTATTATCAATCTCGCTGTCCTCCGGGTTACTGAGTTAAAAAGCGTGAAATGTAGATTAAGTTGTTATTTAATCAATCATTTATTGAATCATTGTATTATTAAACTCGCTGTTCCCCACGTTACTGGGTTAAAAACCATGGGATTCAGGTTCTGTTGTTTTTTAGTTGATAATTTACTGAATCATTGTACTATTAAACTTGATGTCCTCCGGATTACTGGATTAAAAGGTCTGGCATTTAGGTTATGTTGTTATTACATCAATATTTCATATAGCATTGTATAATTAAACTCGCTGTCCCCTGGGTTTCTAGGTTAAAAACCTTTGGATATAAGTTAAAATGTAATTTTATTAATAATTTTCTAAATCATAGTATTATTAAACTCGCTATCCCCCGGGTTAATGGGTTGTAAAGCATGGAATTTAGGTTATGTTGTTATTCAATCAATTATTTATTAAATCATTGTATTTTTAAACTCGCTGTCGCCCGGGTTACTGTGTTAAAAAGCATGGAATTAAGGTTATGATGTTTTTGATCAATAATGCATTGAACCATTGTATTATTTAACTCGCTGCCCCCTGGTTACTGGGTTAAAAAGTTTAAAATTTAAATTATGTTGTTATTTAATCAGTAATTTATTAAATCATTGTATTATTAAAATAGCTGTTTCCCAGGTTACACGGTTATAAAGCTTGGGATTTGGCTTATGTAGTTACTTAATCAATAATTTAATAAATTATAGTATTATTTAACTCGCTGTTCCTTGGGTTACTAGGTTTCAATTTAAATTTAAGTTATGTTCAATTTTATCAATAATTTATGTACTAACTATATTATTGACTCGCTGTCCCCCAGGTTTTTAGGTTAAAAAGCAGGGATTCAGGTCGCGTTGTTTTTAATGTATAATTCACTGAACTATTGTATTAATAAACTTTCTGTCCTTCGGGTTACTAGGTTAAAAAGTCTGGGATTTAAGTTATGTTGTTGTTACATTAATATTTCATAAAGCATTAAATAATTAAATTTGCTGTCCCTTGGGTTAATGGGTTAATAAGCATAGGATTTAGGTTTTGTTGTTATTCAATCAATTATTTATCGAATCATTGTATTACTAAACTCGCTTTTGCCTGGGTTACTGGGTTAAAAAGCATGGGAATTAGGTTATGTTGTTTTTAATCAATAACTTATTTACTATGAATATTATTTACTCGCTGTCCCTCGGGTTTCTAGGTTACAAAGCTTGGGATTCAAGTTAAAATGTTATTTAATTATTAATTTTCTAAATTATAGTATTATTAAAGTCGCTATCGCCCGGGGTACTGGGTTGAAAAGCATGGGATTTAGGTTATCTTGTTATTCAATCAGTAAATTATTTATTCATTATATCAATAAACTTGCTGTCCCCCGGGTTACTTGGTTAAAAAGCTTGGACTTTAGGTTTTGTTGTCATTTAATCTATAATTTCCTGAATCATTGTATTAATAAACTCGCTGTCCCCCGTGTTACTGGGTTAAAAAAGATGGGATTTAGGTTATGTTGTTATTCAATCAATTATTTATTAATTCATTGTATTATTAAACTCGCTATTGCACGGGTTACTGGATTGAAAAGCATGGGATTTAGGTTCTGTTGTTATTTAATCAATAATTTATTGAATCATTGTATATTTAAACTCTTTGTCCTCCAGGTTATTGGTTAAAAGTGATTAAAAATATGATTATAATGTTATAAAATCAATAATGTATAAATCATTGTATTATTATACTTGCTGTCCCCCGAGTTACTGGGTAACAAAGCTTGGAATTAAAACTATGTTGTTATTAATCACTAATTTGATAACTCATTTTATTATTAAAATCGCTGTCCCCCCGGTTACTGGGTTAAAAAGCTTGGAATTCAAATTATGTTGTTATTTAATCAATAATTTGTTAAATCATTGTATTATGAAACTCGCTGTACCCTAAATTCCTGGGTTAAAAAATTAAGGAATTAGGGTCTGTAGTTATTTGATCAATGATTTATATACAAACTATGTTATTTGCTTTCTGTCCCCCGGATTACTGGGTTGAAAAACTTGGGCTTTAGGTTATGATGCTATTTGTTCAGTAATTTATTATATCATCGTGTTATTAAACTTGTTTTTCCCCGGATTACACGGTGTAAAAGCTCGATATTTAGGTTATGTTGTTATTTATTCAATAATTTATGGAATCATTGTATTATTTAACTTGCTTTCCCCCGGGTTACTAGGTTCAAAAGCAAAGGATTTTGTGTATGTTGTTATTTAATCAGTAATTTATTAAATTATTGTATTATTAAACTATCTGTTCCCCAGGATACACGGTAAAAAAGCTTTGAATTTGGGTTATGTTGTTACTTAATCAATAATTTAATAAATTATTGTATTATTTAACTCGCTGTCCCTTGAGTTACTGGGTTTAAAAGCTTGGTATATAGGTTATGTTGTTATTCAATCCATAACTTTCTGAATCGTTGTATTACTAAACTCGCTGTCCCCCGGATTTCTATGTTAAAAAGCTTGAAATTTAGGTTATGTTGTTATTTAATCCATAACTTTATGAATCATTGTATTATTAAACTTGCTGTTCTCCGGGTTACTGATTAAAAAGCGTGGGTTTTAGATTAAGTTGTTATTTAATCAATCATTTATTGAATCAATGTATTATTAAACCCGCATTCCTTCGGATTACAGAGTGTACATGTTATTTGATCAATAATTCATTAAATCATTGTATCATTAAACTCGCTGTCCTCCGGGTTACTGGGTTAAAAAGCTTGGGATTTAGGTTATGTGGTTTTTCAATCAATAATTTATGTACTAACTATATTATTCACGCGCTGTCCCCTGGGTTTCTAGGTTACAAAGTTTGGATTCAAGTAAAAATGTTATCTAATTAATAATTTTCTGAATCATTGTATAATTAAACTCGCTGTCCTCCGGGTTACTGCGTTAAAAAGCATGGGATTCGGGATTTGTTGTTATTTAATTTATAATTTATTGAATCATTGTA